>JBBPBX010030767.1:8086-20681 GCA_038048925.1 Garcialebias charrua
CGAGAGAAAACTACAAAATAGCGGCGCCTGTCCAAAGTATTTTAGTTTTTCGTTAACTTTTTATTGCACAGACAGTATCCAGTACTGTCCCAATCATGTGAGTAATATTTGTAAAGTCAAATAAACACGACGTTTATTTGTTTCTTCGAACCTTTTATTCGTCCACCATTTTGATCCGCTCACAAGCAGACACACACAGACAGCGGCCCCACCCGGGGAGAGTAACAAAACCAAAAAACCCTCCTCCCCCTGCTAGTCTCGCGAGAACATAAAACATCTCAGAGGTTAACAATATTAAAGGTGAAGTCTGCAGTTTCTGTAGTGCAGTCTGTAAGTTGTCTAAAAATATATTTTTAACATATTTCTTCACTCTGTCACTATCTCCTGACAGACTGATGTTAGACAAAGTAATCTCTGAAAAAAACTATAGTCCCCTTGCTTCTCCAGGTGTTACTAAAAGCATTTCTAAAAAGCCACAGTGACCCGCCGTTAACCAGCCAATAAAAACAGAGTTTGTAACCAGCCAATAAAAACAGAGCTTGAATTTGAATTTCAGCAGAGCAAGGGGGAGCAGAGCCATATATGGCTCTGAGGGGGAGGGATCAGAATACTTTGCCTGTTGAAATTTTTTCTAAGTGCTGCGTTGTACAGAAACTGCAGACTGCACCTTTAAAGTTGACAATTGTGAGTCCTGTGCAATTTTTTGTACAACGTTATGGATTGTACGTTCCCAAACCGCGTTCGAGCGAGTGTCTAGAAGTCGAACCGTGATGTCGCGAAGGACTACTGTATTATTTTATAACACTCGACACACTTTGTCTGATGCATTGATAACAATTTGTTTTGGTGGATTAGAACTCCTGCCACACATCTTTGCTACGGGTCTGAAGGAGGACAGGGTGTCAACAGTCAACCTGATTTTGTCAACACTCAAGTCAAGCGTAAGTGTTCAGTTGTTTACGCATTTAAACTCAGTTGGTTTATAGGTTTGGAAAATTTGTTTACTGTCATTTATCTTCACGTAGGTCATTTTCAACAAATCTTTAACTAAAACTCAGAAAGTGCGCTTTTTCACGCCTGCTGTTTTAGCCAACCTTGCGTCTCTGTACAAATGGGACGGGATCGCAGATGCAACCACAGATGACGACATGGTTAGTTAACCTTTTGTCTTCTAGCAGATAAAAATAGCTCTGTTTAATCTATATTTGCTTCAAAGGGTGTGTCACGTTTTATTTACCGTACCTGTGTTTTTCTAAGACTGCAGAAGACTCTCATTCTCCTGGCTCATCGTTGGTCCGGGAGCTTGTTCACAGCTTTCTTCTTGACTTGTGTTGCTCATATAAGTATGGCATCAGCTTTCACGACGCAAGTGTTGGCACCGCGGGCAGGTTAGTACTTTAATATTTTCTGTTTCGCTTTTTACTCCTTTGAAAATGCCTCATGCTGATCATGATATTTCATGTTGCACAGACCTGGTAATCTCGTCTTGCTTCAGTTCTTGGTTGGACTGAAACAGGCGACTGAGGACGAACTGGTGGCAGATCTGGTGGTGAACGTGCTGAAAACCAGCCCTGACATTCTGTCCAGATATTTCAAAGAGACTCAGTTTTCGTACACCCCACGCCTCAGAGGCGCTTGGCAAGACAATGTGAAGTTTCTTAAAAAGGTAAATATTGTTTCTGAGAGTGTTTATTTATTGTTTTACGCCTGTTGAAAGACAGACGGATGGTATAGTCTCGGTCCATGTGCATGTCCATGAATGTTCTCTTGTCCTCACCACAACGTCTGATCCGCTCAAGATAGTTTAATAAAACTTGAAATGCTTATGTTTAATCACTAGACGTGATTTGTGTACACTTTTCATCACCCATCTCCCAAGATCAAGGTCACAAATCAAGGTCAAAGTTAAAAACAAGGGCTTTTCTTGTCTGGACCATAACATGAGCTGCTCAAGATGATTGAACTGAACTCGATATACATTTGTACCACCGCTCGACGATGTGTTACATGATTTTTTTTTTTTTTTAAATCACCCCAGCTTCAAGGTCACAAATCAAGGTCAAACGTTATGCAAGGTCTTTGCTTGTCTGGGCCGTTGCTACAAATTGCTGTTTTGCTGTGCAATAGTTTGCCGACAGGTGTATAATGTTCGAGTTCAGGTCAATTTTATTGTCATTTCCATCACATGTGGTACATGAGGTGGAATGAAATGTATGCACACAGGGTCCCTGTTACACCAAACAATAGCAAAATATAAAGTATAAAAGAAACAGTAAATAAGGATCTAAAAGATGTAAGATATACACTAAACACTAATAATGTAAAACAATACGGCATCACAGCAGTACTCTTATGGACATTTGTATTGGTGATGACCTTTTGTGCATTTTCGCATCAGATCTACGAGTCCCAGCCAGAAGTCTCCACAATCTTTCAAACCCATGAGATGATTCCTTTGCCTCGCTTGCTGTCCATGATAATGGTGATATCAGTTCCTCCAGTCTGTAACAGGCTCTTTTTCTCACAGAGCCTCAAAGTAAGTCACTTAATAATTTCACATTATACAGTATTTTTAATGTCAGCACTGAATCAAACGTATCTGTATTTATCTGACAGCTCAACAACTCAACGGTTCACCTTACAGCTGTGTCCGTCATGAATTTCATTTTGAAAAAAGCCAGTAAGAACATGGAGTATCTTTTGGACAAGTCCGTGTGGTCCAAATCAGATGTATACACAGAAGACATGATGAAGGACTTGGTGCGGCAGTACAGGGAGACGCTCGGCAAGGTAAGCTGAGAGAGGTGTGCGGATGGTAGCAGTACACCTTCACATCCTCTTCCATCCTGTGTTCCAGCTGTTGCCCGACATGACGGACATCATCTCAACATGGCAGTCGCTTAGCAAGAAGGAAAAAACGGAATATGATAAAAAGACAAAAAGTCCAGAGTGCCCTGAACAAAGTAAAGAAAACAAACTTCCTGGTAATAATCTTTTAATACAGATTTGAATAATTCCTATAAAGTGATACAAATCACTGTAAACTAACGGTGCTTTGTGCTTCATTCTCAGTTGCTGATGCTGCTGAGGTCATTCTGCTAAAGGCTTTGATCCTTCAGGTCATTTGTCTCTACCAGAAAGTGGTGCCCCATCTGGTCATGCAAAGCAGATTTGACTTCAGCAAACTCCTAAAGGGTAACAAGTTGTTGATTAGATCTACGATTTATTGTTGATGTTGAGATTAAAGAAACTGACGTGTAACGGATTGAAAACTTCTTTAGGAATCGTGTCTGAAAAGGGAATAAGGGAAGAAATTCCCCCCATCCTTCAGTATCAGATTCTGCAGTTGGCTTTAGAACTTCCTGCCAGCAAGTTTTCCTGGTGCCGAATACAGGTGCGCAAGTTTTATTCTAATCGACGTATTTGTTGAGTAGGGGTGGGCGATATTGCCAAAAAATGATATCACGATATATTTTTTTAAACACCCCGATAACGATATCACAGACGATATTTCACATTTTCTCCTTTTATTGAATCAACCAAACAAATGTGTAATTTCAAAATGACTTTTCATAAACAGTCACCAGAATACAAAAAAATATATTCATATTTAACAAGCAAAATAAATAAATATATAAAAAAAAATTGGCTGACAGTTTGAATCAGCTACCAAGTGCAAAAAGAATACCTTAACATAATTTTTTTTGTAAACTTCAAGTATGTTAACAATTCTTGATCTGTTTGTAGAACAATATCTTTGAAGAAATAGTTTTATCCACATCTTTTAAACAGGAAGAATGTGCAGTTAAGAGAGATAGTAAAACAAAAAGCACATTTTCTTTAGAATTAAGAAGAAGTTTTCGTAGTGCGCAGGATGTTTGTGCTTTAAATGGCTAAACAAATTCGACGTGTTTCCTCCCTTACCCGAAACAACGTGCTTGCATGACTTGCAGAATATGGTCGTCTGATTCACATCTTCTTTTTTATAACCGAAGTAATTCCAAACAACAGAAGTTGCTCCTTTTTTAGGAATTAAATCGGGAGGTAGTTCCGCGACACTCTTGTGGTCTTCCATGCTTGCTCGCGCCCGCAACGCTTCACATGGCTCAGTGCTGCGCAGGTTAGACGCAGTCAAATGACGTCATCATAGGATGCCGCGATATAATTTTTTTCACCGGTGTCAAAAAATCCACCGGTATTATCGTAAACGAGACGATATGGCCCACTCCTATTGTTGAGGGTAACTTGTTGTTTCTTATTGTTTAGCCATTATGAGTTCATTTCTGTTTCCAACAGGACATTACATCCTCCGAGTCGTCATCTGGGGAGAAGTCGGTACTTTACCTGCTTCTCAAAATGTTTGTGAGCAGCAGCAACAGCAGCTACCTGAGATCCTCCACGCAGAAGCTGGTTCTAAAAGTAAAGAACGTGTTCTCTTTTTGCTGTGCTCTGCACCGTATGGTTTCATTGACTGGACAACCTTCTTCCTGGAAGTCGAAGCGTTATTGTCATCAAAAAGACGAGCGTTTTGTTTGTCCTGTAACTGATCCAGGTGCTGAAGAACACCGGGGTGTTTGAGTACACTCTGTCTGAGGTTGAGCTGTGGCTTGAGCGGCTGGCCCGACTAGAACCAACCCAACAAGAGACGGTGGTTCAGTTCTTGGAGAGGGTAAGTCTACGTTTTAAATATGAACATTTTCTAAACATTGCTTTTGTTGATTAAAATAAAACAATTTGAATTTTATTAGATAATATCCTGATTCGTGCTCAATAATCCAGGTAGAAACATGGAACAAAGTTCAGTCGGGTCCTTTGGACGGTTTCTGTTTGTCGAAACGTTTCGTATTTCATCCAAAGGACTTCATCGGGGAAGTCATCGTTTTATAAGACTGAGTTTGTTGTGGCTCCTCGGACTGAAGAAGTTTTTAGGATGAAAGATGAAACGTTTTAACAAAAACACCAAAGTTCATGCTCAGTAATCCCGGTACAAATCCAACAATGTTCAGTCAGGTCATCTGGACTATTTTTTTTTTTTTTTGTTCAGAGACATGCCATCCTTCACCCAAAGGACTTCATCAGTCCGAGGAGTCACAAACAAATGTATTACCACAAGCAGCACACTCCCATAGTGGGAAAAAAAAAACCAGTTTGCTGGTGATGAGATGATTTCTGGGGCCCACCCTCTCCCCCGTCCCCCACTGTTTGTGGGGATCAGTTTGTTTGTGGCTCCTCAGACATATGAAGTGCTTTGGATGAAGGACGAAACGTCTCGGCAACAAAAGAAACCATCTAGATGACCTGACTGAACATTGTTGGATTTTGTACCTGGATTGTTGCGCATGAACTTTGATGTTTTGAACCACTTTGGCATGGCTGCCTAAAAGGAATTGACGGGGGAGAGGGCGGGTCCCAGAAACCATCTTATCACCAGCACAAAAAAACATTTCCCCACTATGGGAGTTTAGTGCTTGTGGGAATCCGTTTGTTTGTGGCTCCTCGGACTGATGAAGTCCTTTGGATGAAGCACTTTGAGATTTTTATTAATGAAAAGTGCGGTATAAATTGAATTCATTATTATTAGAACTTTATCAGAACTTTCCCTGGGATGTTGTCTGGACCCCCTCATAAAGCTACGGGTCCAGACAACATCCCAGGGAAAGTTCTGAAGGAATGTGCGGACCAGCTCTGTGAGGTGCTGGCTGACATCTTCACCACCTCACTTGCACTGGAGTCAGTTCCCACCTGCCTGAAGACCGCCACCATCATCCCAGTCCCAAAAAGCTCCACAGTGACTGGTCTGAATGACTACAGACCGGTGGCTCTCACCCCGATAGTCGCTAAATGTTTTGAGAAACTGGTCATGTCCCACATCAAGACAACCGTCAACATCAACGAGGACCCTCATCAATATGCATACCGTGAGAACCGATCAACAGAGGACGCCATCTCCTCCGTGGTCCACACTGCTCTCACCCACCTGGATCAGAAGGACTCATACGTGCGTCTGCTCTTTGTGGACTTCACATCTGCCTTCAACACCATGATCCCCCAAACTCTGATAGACAAACTATCCACACTTGGACTAAGCCCCTCTATTTGTAACTGGGTACTAGACTTCTTAACAAACAGACCACAGTCCGTGAAGATCCACAACTTCTCCTCCTCCACCATCACCCTCAGCACTGGCTCTCCTCAAGGATGTGTGCTGAGCCCTCTTCTGTTCACTCTGCTCACATATGATTGTACAGCCACACATCCAGGCTGTCATATTGTTAAGTTTGCAGATGATACAGCTGTGGTGGGATGCATCACAGATAATGATGAATCCAGCTACAGACAGGAGGTGGAACATCTGGAGAGCTGGTGCAAAGAGAACAACCTTCACATGAATGTGAAGAAGACGAAGGAGATGATTGTGGACTTCAGAAGGAACAAACACACCCACACCCCACTGTATATAGGTGGATCTGCGGTGGAGGTGGTCTCCAGCTACAAATACCTGGGTGTACACATGAATGATAACCTCAGCTGGAGCAACAACACCACCAGCCTGATCAAGAAAGGTCATCAGAGACTCTACTTCCTCAGACGGCTGAGACGAGCCGGTCTGAGAAGCCCAGTCCTCACCTCGTTCTACAGGTGTGCAGTGGAGAGCGTCCTGTGCTCCAGCATCAACGTGTGGCATGGAGGCTGCACAGTTGCAGAGAGAAAAGCTCTGCAGAGAGTGGTGAAGGCTGCACAGAAGTCTGTGGGAGTCAGTCTCCCCACCATCACAGACATTTACACCTCCAGATGCAGAAAAAGAGCCACCTGCATCATGAAAGACCTCACTCACCCAGCACACTCACTCTTTGCACCACTCCCCTCGGGACGGAGGTTGAGGAGCATCAAATGTAGAACCACTAGACTGAGAAACAGCTTCTACCCTGAGGCTGTCAGACTCATGAATAAATAAATAATAAGAATAAACACTGCAAAATGTCACATCATACTGATACTGATCTGTTTCTTGTTGCTGCGTTCATCTGTGACCATCTGCTCATGTTCGTGCTGCTGTTTATAATGATGTTTTTCTACTACATTAGGGCTTAGTGTATTACTAGCTGATGTCTCTCTTAGTTAATCCTAGATGTTATTATTGTTTTTCTCTTGCATTTGTTGTTGGATGTAACTGGGACCCTGTGTACATAATCTCGTTTTCAACACATGTACTACATGCGGTGCAAATGACAATAAATTCTCTCTGACTCTGACTCTGACTCTGATTATTATTATAAGGACGAAATGTCTCAGCAAAAAAAAAAATAAAGAAACCGTCCAGATGACCTGACTGAACTTTGTTAGATTTATTAGATAAAGCTAGTAATAACCTTCTTGCCTCTCCAGGTTCTGATCAAACTGGTTTGCAGTTCCCATGAATACACAGACAGTGTGGCCAGCTTTGTCCAGGAGGCCGGTCATCTGCAGGCGAACCTGAGCAGCCAGGAGGGCGACGCGGTCAGCATCCCAGTCTCGCACATAGACGGTGAGCAGCAAGACATGGAACTGAAGACGTTTCCCACCAACATGTCTGTGAAGGTTTTGTTCTGGAATCTGATGCGCGTGTCGACGTCTCTCAGACGTCTTAGACATGCTGGATGTGATTATGGAAGGCAACGATGGAGACATGGAGGAGTTTGGACCATCTCTGAGTGAAGACCTCATCATCCAAACGTTCCCGTTCAGCGCGATGGTCCCTGCTGCGCTGGAAGCTCGAAACAAACTCCCAGCAGACAAAGGTGAAGCATTTCAACCTCTGTCGTATTTGAAAACAAACCAAGAACATTTGTCTTTAACCATCTTTAATTTCCTCTGTTAGGGGTGGTATGTGATTATTTGTCTGCAGTGCTGTCAGACGTGCTGCACTGTCAGAGAGACCCCCTCCCCCTCTGTCTGGCATTGCTGCAGTACGATAAGGAGCTTGCATCCTCCCAACCCGCTGCTTCTTTTCATCAGTCCATCAGACACCTGCACCAGTATTACTCCATGTGGCTGCCACAGCAGTGCCGTGAACAACTGGTCCGTGCCAATAACATGTTTACTGACTCGTGCTCTTTAATCGTAAAATGCGTCATCTTTATCTTTTTTTTTTTAATGCAGTTCACGTCTTCTGAGCGCCTTACAACGGAGCTGCCGGCCCTCTCCTCTTGCACTTCACTGCTGAAAGCTGCGTACATTCAGGGACCAAGGGCTTTGCTTGAAGATGCCTTCAGGCAAAATGTAGAAACTGCTCTTGCTTCCATGCCCCTGGCAGAGTTCCCAGTTGTAATCAAGCAGATTTTACTCTATATCAAATCAACTGTGGAAAACTTCGGCACGGTAGGAGCAAAAGTCCATTTCGGTGCTCAGGACTTTGTGAAACGGACAGAAACAAGAATATCGTATCGTTTTGCAGATTTACAAGGACAACAGGGGCGCTTTTCTGAGAACCTTGATGGGAATTCTTCAAGATTTAGTGGCTAAACTGCTCAATTTGGAGGAAACGTTGGACTCGAAACCAGCTGCAGAGACATCTCGACAAGAATCGGATCTGTTTTTGGGAGTCGACGAGTCGCCAGCGGTCGAAGCCAGTAAAGAGCAGGTGGGTGAAGAGTTGCTCGTTGAAGCTGCTCTTCCTTGATTCTTTTGCGTATCCTGATCTGACACCGTCTGCGTTTAGCTTCTCGTTTCAGCGCTGACCTCCGTCTTCAAGCACCCGTGTTTGGAGCAGTGGTTCCTGGCTCTGGAGCTGTCGGCGTTTCCTCCTCACTCTCTGAAACCTGTTGCTCTGAAGCACTTGTGTGCTCTGATGACGGACACGATTCTGACCCTGCTGAGGACGAGCGCTCCTGCTCTGAACCACCTGGGTCGCCTGGAGCTTCTTTCTAGTTACATGGGGGCTTTGGAAAAAGCTACTCTGAAAGAATTAAAGGACAAGGGTCCTCAGCCTCTGAAGACAAGCTCCAGAACTTTTCAGGCACTCTTGTCTTTTCACAGCTACATGGACTCCAGTTTTCTAAGGGAGGCGGTGTCCTGGTTGCTGCTCCTTCCTCATGACCGCCTCATCTGCCCCAGCAGTGAGGGGACGCAGTCGGAGCTGAGCATTTACGGCCAAGCAGCTCTGCAAATCCTCACAGAGTGCACATCTGCTTCTTTTCAAGACCACAGCAGGTTTTTGACTCAGGCTCACCTTCATGGTCTTTGCTCCCTCCTCGTGTCCTGCTCCAGCCCTGAGCTGGAAGCCTTTATGCTCCAGACTCTGTCGTCCGACCCAGGCAGCACCAAGTTAATCCACACAGGTTTGCTGCTCCACTGTCTCCAGAAGCCTCTTCAACATACTCTGGCTATCAGCGCTCTTCTGCTGGAAAACTGCTCTTCTCATCGCCTCTGCTTTGAAGTCTGGTGCCTAGAACCATCAAACATGGAGACGATGTCAAAGCAGAAAGCCTTCCTTCCCCTTATTAACACATATTTACAGGTGGCGAGTAGAGAGGACCCAGCCAGGCCTAAAGATGGTGTGTGCTACAAACAAAAAAATATATATATATATTCAAAATAGTAAAGCATCAAACATTTATGTTGAAACTTTTTTTAAATTGTTAATTTTTTTTTCAGTGCAAAAAGAAGTTTTAAAAGCTTTGAACCAAACACTGCTTGCCAAACTGTCCTTGAGCATTCTGGGAAACCTGGAAGAGGACTCTGGAGTGCAGTTAGAAACGGCTTCAAGCCTCATCAGGCTCGCTGCAGACAGGAACGACATCAAGGATTTGATCAACGATCTTCCAGATGTTCTCCAAACTGCCGACGGCTTGGAAAGGTAAAACGTCACAGCAGCACTCGGCTAGAAAAATTATATTTTTTAGAGAAAATATGTGAATGCTCAGGGCTGAAGGACTCTGCGGAAAATTTCAGAGGATGTCTTTGCTAGATGAAGCAAAATGCTAGCTAAAAGCTAATAGTAGCACAACTAGCTAAGAGAAGCAAAAGGTCAGCTAAAAGGTAAATGTAGCAAATGGTTGGCTAGATAAAAATTTAAAGTACGGTAGCAGAAAGCTAGCTTAATGCAGCAGAACATTAGTTAAAATATAAAATTAGCTAAATGTAGACTAGAATCTAAAGTAACAAAATGCTAGCTAAAAGTAGTAGAATGTAGCTAAAACCTAAAAGTAGCCGAATAATAAATAAAATAAAGTGCTATGTGTTGTCATCATTGTATGTTCCCATACAAAGTAGGGATGGGGCCGATCCGATCCAGTATCGGTATCCGATACCAGCATTATTTAAGTATCGGTTATCGGATCAAACCTACCGATACTTTTCCGATCCAGCTTCAAAGAGCACTTGTGTTCAATCACAATCTGCCCTTCTTAACATTGTGTGAGATAAACCCAATGAAGACACTCTTAAGCCTTACAATAGGGGGTTCCCTATTGTAAGGCTTAAGCGTGTCTTCATTGGGTTTATCTCACACAATGTTAAAATGAATAGTTTGGGTGCAAAAGTTTCATTATACAGAGTCAAATACCTGAACAGTATCGGATCGGGAAAGTATCGGTATCGGTCGATACTGAGTTAATAAGTATTGGTATCGGATCGGAAGTGAGAAATGTGGATCGGTGCATCCTTAATACAAAGATGAAATTAGTTCTCTGCATTTAACCCATTGCACCTTGGATACACCCAGGTGGAGCAGTGGGCAGCTATGTAAGCGCCCGGGGAGCAATTCGGGATTAGGTGTCCTGCTCGGAGACATCACGAGATGTGCAATGACCGGGGATCAAACCCAGGACCTTCGGTCCCAAGTTGGCTGCCCTGCCCCTACATAATCTCGGCCCCTCGAATGGTTACCCTTCCTGAAGCTGCCACAGACCACCAAGCTATTCTGCTCCACACAAAGGGCTGTCTGTGGCAGCTGCCAACTATGGCTCTAAATTGCTTTAAATCATATTTAGCTGATAGATTCCAATTTGTAAATGTAAATAATGAATCTTCTTCGTACACCAAAGTTAGTCATGGAGTTCCTCAGGGTTTGGTGCTTGGACCAATACTTTTACCTTGAATATGCTTTCATGTGTAGGTGCAGGATTCTCCATCAACATTTTGTTGCTGTTTATAACTGTTATTATGGCAATGACAATAAAAGTTTACAATTACATTAGGTAAGGTTATCAAACAGCGTGGGATAAATTTTCATTGTTATGCTGATGATACACAGTTATATTTGTCCATGAGACCAAATGAATCCAATCAGCTACTTGGACTACATGCATGTCTTAAAGACATAAAAACCTGGATGAACCTTAATTTTTCTGCTTTTGAATACAGACAAGACTGAGGTTTTAGTTTTTGGACCTGAGCATCTTAGGAATACATTTTTCAGTCTTTCACCCTCCTTGGATGGCATTAATCTGGCCTCCAGCTCTAATGTTAAAAATCTTGGTGTTGTTTTTGATCAGGACATGTCTTTTAATTCCCACATTAAAAATATTACTAGAACTCCTTATGAGATAAATACTGGTGTTTATATATATATATATATATATATATATATATATACTGTATATATATATAGATACATACAGGAAACCCGCGAGTTACGAACGAGTTCCGGACCTAAGGACCGTTCGCAGCTCGATTCTGCCGTAGCTCGGGGGTGAAAATAACGTCTTGTTCGTAGGTCCTGGTTTCGTTCGTACGTCGCGGAAATAACGCTAACGGAGCCCCGCACACACATTTATCGGCATGAGACTGAACAAGCGGACATACTGGGCCATAAACATGCACAGAACTTTATTTACAAACACTTATCTAACACATTACACCACACATTCATCCATAAACACACACAGTAACTGTACAGCATGTACAGTAGTGTGCAGTAATGTTAAACATTGCTATTCAGCACAGCACATTCAATACTGTAAAATTATTACAGAATAAAATAATTAATTAATACAGAATAAATAAAAATATAATTTCTTACTTTGAGATGGTCAAAGCCGACATCTTAGGTTGCCATGCGTTGATTTTGTCGGGCCGAGCAGCGCGAGCGAACCACGGCAGCTGCTCGAGGCCTGTGTTAGCTTCTGCTAGCTGCATGTTAGCCAGGCCATGAGCTGGTGTTCGCGCGGCGGTGCGGCGCATGACTGAGCGATCGGTGATCGATCCGCGGCTGCTGCTCCAGGCTGAGACGTCCACAGAGTTCACAGAGCAATTCCAGCCAGTAATTTATCCATATGAGGCAATCCTGGAACAAACACAGCCAGCTGCCGGGACCACACAGACCTACCTAAAATGGCTGCCGGGGCATTTCCTGGAACGGCCGGAAGTTGCGCAATTATGAGAAAAACGTATCATTTTTATTAAAAATATTATTTATAAAGCCTTTAAAACAACCACAGCTGCAACAAAGTGCTGTACACATGAAATAAACATTTAAACACACACAAAAAAAAAACGATTTTTTTTTTATTTTTTAATATTTTTATTAAATTATTAAATATGATACGTTCGTAGGTCCGGGTTGCCATAGGTCGCGGGCGCCGTAGGTCGGGGTTCCCTGTATATATATGTATAT
>JBBPBX010030768.1:0-34969 GCA_038048925.1 Garcialebias charrua
TTAAAAAGCAAAAACAAAACATCCTCCACCTCCTCATCGTCTCTTCTTTGATTTGAAGAGGAAACGGATGAGAGGAACAATCAGAGATGTCTCTTCAGTTTCTGAAAACACTTTAAAAATTAAGTGTTTTTCATGTGATGGAGGAAATAAAAAAGAAGAGTAACTGAACATATTTAGTATTTGATTAAAATTAAGTAGACAATGTGAAGGATGGAATTGTGCACATTCAAACGGTAAAAGTATTTAAAAGATTCAAGCGCATTTAGTGAAATAACCTTTTTTATAATCTGAGGAATGAAATATGAGTTTAGGTATAAGGAAATAGATAGGATGCATATAGAAAGACACATACACACACACATTTATATTCATACACACCCGAACACAGACAAAGGTCACACAGCCATCCCCGCCACCGGTGCTCAGACAAACTGGTAGTAAAATGCTCTATTTCCCATCCAAATTAAAGTGTCAGTTAATATTAATGTGAAAGTGAGGACTGTCAGACCCACAACATGCAGACACACAAACACATGCGCAAACAGCGTTTACGCCAAACACACAGACACAAATGCAAAATTCAGACTCTCGCTTGGTCAATTACTAGCAGGCAACAGTGGCGTGTGTGCAGGTCGCAACGAGGTCTGTGTGTGTTTGTGTGTGTGTGCGCTTAGCTCCAATCAAGCCCAGTGACACATCGCCCCCCATCTGTCACATGAAGGTTATTTCTGAATGAAGATGCAGTTGTGGTGTCCTGTTGTATAAAAAGAGAGTAAAATGCTCCCTGTGTATCTGTGGCTGTGTACCTGCATATTTCTGTCTAGTGTTTGTGATTTAATTTAACTTTGTGTGTGTACAAGGAAAAAACGCAGCTTCATCACGTTTGTTTTGCCCGGCTCAGGTAGAGTTGTTTTATTTTTATTTTTTATGAAAATTGTAGTGTGCATGTGTGTGTACCTGCAGATTGGATACAATTCCTGTTGTGTTTATCTTGGTGTATCTTGTTGGTGCTAATGGGAACGCAGAGTGGGAAAGAAGAGAATAATCCTATGTATCTCTTTCTTCAACCGACCGGAACGTAGCTCCTGCAGCTTGCTAGGGAGCGCACACACAAACACAATATCCAGCCAACCATAAAATCCTAATGTCAGACATATTAATGCCTCTAGATATCAGCAACTCCATCCCTGCATGGTCCTCCACTTCCCTAAGAATCTACACAAACACATAGAACTGGAAACAACATGTTTATCTACCGCCTATGAGAAAAAAGCTTATTCAGTAGTAGATGGACATTTTTTTAGCTCTTTTTATTTGTATTTGAATCTGAGAGTACCGTAATACAAAAAGAAACAACAACAACAATAAAAAGCCCTCACTCTGGGAATTCAGGTTGCTTCAAAACATGCCGGAAATAAATTTTATTTTAAAAATGCAAAAAAACTAAATCAGTTAGATGAAAGTTCATGCTCAATAATCCAGGTAAAAATATCCAGCAAAGTTCAGTCAGGTCATCTGGACGCTTTCTTTGTGCTGAAACGTTGCGTCTTTCATCCAAAGGACTTCATCAGTCTGAAGAGCCACAACAGACTCTTTCCCATAAGCAGCACACTCACACAGTGGGTCAACCAGTTATAAGATGGTTTCTGGAGTCCACCTTCTCCCCCGTCGACTCCTCTGAGGCAGCCATGGCCAAAGTGGTTCAAAACATTAAAGTTCATGCTCAAAACATTAATTCATTCATTCATTCATTCATTCATTCATTCATTCATTCAAAGCAATTATATTTCTAAACTTTCTTCACAGTTTACAATTTACTGTATACAAGGTAAAAATGATTCGACATTGTGCTGAACTTGGACTTTATTTTATTTTTTATACATGCTTTATTAGGTGATTCAATAAATAAAAAAAATATTGCATGTACCAGTACATATGCTAGAATGCTTGTTTTGAGGACACAAAGACTGGGTTTATTCAGTTTGAATTCAAGTCAAACTAAAATCAGTTGGGATTTTGGGCCAACAATCTTACCTAAATAATCTTCTAACCAGGTATTTTGGGTGGAATTTTCCTGGTTTCTAGGGTGCACAGTTGGCAGAGCCATCACCCTTCAGTGAGAAGGATGCCAGATCAAATCCCAGATCACTGTCACCTTTTCTGGGCAGAGTTGGTTCTTTCTGTGCAAGTGTGGGTTTTCTCTGGGTACTCCAGTTTCCTCCCACACACCAAAAACATGCATGTTAGGCTGATTGGTAACTAAATTGTCCCTAGGTGTGAGTGAGAGAGTGAATGGTTGTTTGTCTCTATGGGTGCATTCACACCAGCCCTGTTTAGTTATCAAACTCTATTTCATTTGCCTAGAAAGTCCGGTTTGTTTGGGTAGGCGTGAATGGGAAATCGAACTCCGATGTGGACAAAAAAGTGAACTCTGGTCCGCCTATAAACCTAGGTTTCAGTTTGGTTGAAGTGAACACTTGGCGCAGTTCGAATGCAGTGTGAACGCAAGTGGACCGGAGACCGCTCCAAAAGCAGGAAGTGGACTACAGTGCAGGACATTCTGTGTAAATACAGGTAGTCCTCGGGTTACGACGGTCTCGAGTTACGATGTTTTTTGGGTTACGACGCATCTCCCGTAAAAAAAATTAAAAAAAATTGAAAAGCCGA
Source organism: Garcialebias charrua (assembly GCA_038048925.1). NCBI lineage: Eukaryota > Metazoa > Chordata > Actinopteri > Cyprinodontiformes > Rivulidae > Garcialebias > Garcialebias charrua. The sequence continues at coordinate 2,668 of JBBPBX010030768.1, forward strand.
GTTACGCAGTTTCCGGTTTTACGTTGTAAACGTAGCGGCGGAGGAATACTGCCCTGTACTCGAATCCCGCGTCCGCCCACCATGTGTCGTTGTGTCCCTGGGCAAGACACTTAACCCCGAGTTGCTCCCGGTAGGTCTGGATGGCGCCTTGCAAGGCAGGCTACCACTACCGGTGTATGAATGTGTGAATGAATGGGTGGATGGCTGGTATTGTAAAGCGCTTTGGGGCTCCTCACAGGGGGTTGGAAAGCGCTATATAAATAAGCTCCATTTACCATTTACTCTCTAAAAAAAGCTAAGTCTGGTCCTCTGGACATTAAAAAAACAAACACAACTGTACTGTGAACGCAGTTTTACGTCTTAAATGGAACGGAATACGGCAGATGGACCGAGCTGGACGGCGGTTTTATATCGTAAACGTAATAGAGAATACGGCCGATGGACGGAGGAATACAGCGTCACCAGCATCCCAGTAGGCCATAACTCTTTTTTCTCTTCATTATGGCTCCCAAATGTATATGTTTTTTGATAATTATGTTGGGTACTGTGTTAGGATAGGCTAAGTGCTTGGTAATACAGTACTGTATATGTATATGGTTCAGTATGTATGTACGTCGAAAATCGGTTTACGACGATGCGTACAAACAGATCTACGTCATAAGTCGAGGACTACCTGTACAACCAAAACTAATGTGCATTCCTCACACCTCATACGGAGCCGTCTCAGCAGCCTTGTGTGAAAAACAACATTCTCCATGGTCTTCTGCCTCATCTTCCGCTCATGCTGGGTCCATTGTTGAAAAATGTTTGTTTGGCACATGTTCCAAAGCCAAAACAGAAATCCTAAAACCATAAAATTTGATGCCACTCCATTTTTGTTTTTATTTCCAGAAGTAAGTTGCACTTAGTGTCTTCTTCAGGGGTTTTTGTGTAGTTTCCTTCAGTAATTCTTGGCACAGCGCCACCACAGGCGAGGGCGAACAGGTTGGCTCGACTGACTCGGTGCAGTGTGAATGTGAACCGTACCAGCTGAAAATGTAAACAAATGTTCCAAATTTCAGTCCCAAATCGAATTGAGTCTACTGGACTATCAGGTGTGAAAATGACCTCTGTGTCCCTGTGATAGACTGGAGACCTGCTCAGGGTATCCCGCCTCTCACTCTAGCCGTTTTCGCATTGACCAACCCTCAATGGCCCGCCCCGCCCCGCCTTCTAACCCGGGTTCAGCGTGTTCGCATTTTCCTTTTTTTCCCCGGGTCCGCCCTCGTTTTGGAACCATCTCCACCGTGGTTCTGTTCGGGCCGGGCTCCCCCGGCCCAGTTTGACGTCATGTACTGCTCACATTTCATTCGTCGTTTGCAGCAGGGGCTGGACTCGTTCTAACAACAACCACAGCGCTAGCTGAATTTCATTAAAATTTAACTAATATTGTCTAACTCTTGTGCGCAGCCAGGGTTTTAAAATTTAACTAATAATCTCTAACTTCTACGTGCAGCTAGAATGTTAAGAGGGGTGATTCCTATACAGTATAGGTAAAGTGGACACCTAAAAATCCAGTCCGCCGCTGTAGCTCAGAGCGATCGCCAACTGCTATTACACTCTTTTATCTTGACCCGGTGAAGCGGGTTCGCTTCCCACCTGGTACAAAGTAATTTTACTTTTTTTTTAATTGGAGTAAATAAAAAGGAGTTGTGTTAACCAAACAAACTCCTTTTTATTTACCCCATCCATCCATCCATCCATTTTCTTCCGCTTATCCGGGGTCGGGTCGCGGGGGTAGCAGCCTAAGTAGGGAGGCCCAGACTTCCCTCTCCCCAGCCACTTGGAGCAGCTCCTCTGGGGGAATCCCAAGGCGTTCCCAGGCCAGCCGAGAAACATAGTCCCTCCAGCGTATCCTGGGTCTTCCTCTGGGTCTCCTCCCGGTGGGACATGCCCGGAACACCTCACCAGGGAGGCGTCCAGGAGGCATCCTAACCAGATGCCCGAGCCACCTCAACTGGCTCCTCTCGATGTGGAGAAGCAGCGGCTCTACTCCGAGTCCCTCCCGGATGACTGAGCTTCTCACCCTATCTCTAAGGGAGAGTCCAGCCACCCTGCGGAGAAAACTCATTTCAGCCGCTTGTATCCGAGATCTTGTTCTTTCGGTCATAACCCAAAGCTCATGACCATAGATGAGGGTGGGAACGTAGATCGATCGGTAAATTGAGAGCTTTGCCTTTTGACTCAGCTCTCTCTTCACCACGACAGACCGGTACAGCGCCCGCTTCACTGCGGACGCTGCACCTATCCGCCTATCGATCTCACGCTCCAGTTTTCCCTCATTCGTGAACAAGATCCCGAGATACTTAAACTCCTCCACTTGGGTAAGGACCTCCTCCCCGACCCGGAGAGGGCACGCTACCCTTTTCCGGCTCAAGACCATGGCCTCGGATTTGGAGGAACTGATCCTCATCCCGGCCGCATCACATTCAGCTGCAAACCGCTCCAGCGAAAGCTGTAGATCACGAGCTGATGAAGCCAATAGGACCACATCATCTGCAAAAAACAGAGAAGCGATTCTAAGGCCACCAAAACGGATCCTCTCAACACCTTGGCTGCGCCTAGAAATTCTGTCCATAAAAGTTATAAACAGAATCGGTGACAAAGGGCAACCTTGGCGGAGTCCAACTCTCACCGGAAACGAGCCTGACTTACTGCCGGCAATGCGGACCAAGCTCTGACACCGGTCGTACAGGGACCTAACAGCCCATATCAATGGGCCTGGTACCCCATACTCCCGGAGTACCCGCCACAGAACCCCCCGAGGGACGCGGTCGAATGCCTTTTCCAAGTCTACAAAGCACATGTAAACTGGTTGGGCAAACTCCCACGCACCCTCCAGGACCCTGTTGAGGGTGTAGAGCTGGTCTAGTGTTCCACGACCAGGACGAAAACCACACTGCTCCTCCTGAATCCGAGGTTCGACTATCCGACGGACCCTCCTCTCCAGAACCCCTGAATAGACCTTACCAGGGAGGCTTAAGAGTGTGATCCCTCTATAGTTGGAACACACCCTACGGTCCCCCTTTTTGAATAGGGGAACCACCACCCCAGTCTGCCAATCCAAGGGAACTGCCCCCGATGTCCACGCGATATTGCAGAGTCGCGTAAGCCAACACAACCCCACAACATCCAGAGCCCTAAGGAACTCAGGACGAATCTCATCCACCCCCGGAGCCTTGCCACCGCGGAGCTTTTTAACCACCTCGGCGACCTCAGCACCAGAGATTGGAGAGCCCGACCCAAAGTCCCCAGGCTCCGCTTCCTCAGTGGAAGACGTGCCAGTAGGATTGAGGAGGTCTTCGAAGTATTCCGCCCACCGACTCACAACATCCCGAGTTGAGGTCAACAGCACGCCATCCCCACCATAAATGGTGTTGGTCGCGTACCGCTTTCCCCCCCTGAGACGCCGGATGGTGGACCAGAATCGCCTCGAAGCCGTACGGAAGTCATTCTCCATGGCCTCTCCGAACTCCTCCCACGCCCGAGTTTTTGCCTCAGCAACCACCCGAGCCGCATGCCGCTTGGACTGCCGGTACCTATCTGCTGCTTCCGGGGTCCCACAGGCCAAAAAGGCCCAATAGGACTCCTTCTTCAGCTTGACAGCATCCCTCACCGCCGGTGTCCACCACCGGGTTCGAGGGTTGCCACCACGACAGGCACCAACAACCTTGCGGCCACAACTCCGATAAGCTGCCTCGACAATAGAGGCGCGAAACATGGCCCACTCGGGCTCAATGTCCCCCGCCTCCCTCGGAACGTGTTCAAAGCTCTCCCGGAGGTGGGAGTTAAAGCTCCGTCTTACGGGAGACTCTGCCAGACGTTCCCAGCAGACCCTCACAATACGTTTGGGTCTGCCAGGTCTGACCGGCATCCTCCCCCACCATCGGAGCCAACTCACCACCAGGTAGTGGTCAGTTGACAGCTCCGCCCCTCTCTTCACCCGAGTGTCCAGGACATGCGGCCGCAGATCAGATGAGACGACAACAAAGTCGATCATTGAACTACGACCTAGGGTGTCCTGGTGCCAAGAGCACATATGGACACCCTTATGCCTGAACATGGTGTTCGTTATGGACAATCCATGACGAGCACAGAAGTCCAACAACAGAACACCACTCGGGTTCAGATCAGGGGGGCCGTTCCTCCCAACCACACCCCTCCAGGTCTCACTGTCATTGCCCACGTGAGCGTTGAAGTCCCCCAGCAGAACAAGGGAGTCCCCAGGAGGCGCACCCTCCAATACCCCCTCCAAGGACTCCAAAAAGGGTGGGTAATCTGCGCTGCCGTTCGGCGCATAGGCACAAACAACAGTCAGAGCCCGTCCCCCCACACGTAGGCGAAGGGAGGCTACCCTCTCGTTCACCGGGGTGAACCCCAACGTACAGGCACCAAGATGGGGGGCAACAAGTATGCCCACTCCTGCTCGGCGCCTCTCACCAGGGGCAACTCCAGAGTGGAAGAGTGTCCAACCCCTCTCAAGGAAACTGGTTCCAGAGCCAGAGCCATGCGTTGAGGTGAGTCCGACTATTTCTAGCCGGAACCTCTCAACCTCACACACTAGCTCAGGCTCCTTCCCCACCAGAGAGGTGACATTCCATGTCCCAATGGCCAGCTTCTGTAGCCGAGGATCAGACCGCCAGGGTCCCCGCCCTCGGCCACCACCCATTCCACAATGCACCCGACCCCTTTGGCCCCTCCCACAGGTGGTGAGCCTATGGGAAGGGGGACCCACGTCTCCTCTTCGGGCTGTGCCCGGCCGAGCTCCATGGGTGAAAGCCCGGCCACCAGGCGCTCGCCAACGTGCCCCTCCTCCGGGCCTGGCTCCAGAGTGGGGCCCCGGTGACCCGCGTCCGGGCGAGGGAACATTGTTTCCATTTATATTATTCATCATAAGGGGTCTTGTGGGCTGCGCTTTGTCTCGTCCCTCACCTAGGACCTGTCTGCCTTGGGTGACCCTACTAGGGGCATAAAGCCCCTGACAGCATAGCTCCTAGGATCATTGGGACACTCAAACCCCTCCACCACGGTAAGGTGGCAGCCCAGGGAGGGGTTATTTACCCCAATTAAAAAAAAGTAAAATTACTTCGTACCAGGTGGGAAGCGAACCCGCTTCACCGGGTCAAGATAAAAGAGTGCAATAGCAGTTGGCGATCGCTCTGAGCTACAGCGGCGGACTGAATTTTTAGGTGTCCACTTTACCTATACTGTATAGGAATCACCCCTCTTAACATTCTAGCTGCACATAGAAGTTAGAGATTATTAGTTATATTTTAAAACCCTGGCTGCGCGCAAGAGTTAGACAATATTAGTTATATTTTAATGACATTCAGGTCGCGCGGAAAGGCGGAAATGGGTGCGCGCTTCGTGTTATTTACGTTCTAACATAAGCTGATACATAAGCTGATTTGTAATCAGTTATTAACAAAAATTAAACTCAGAAAAACTAATATATATATTCAGCTAACAAATATTTTTTAGGGGTGTCCTCTCTTAAAACACTGTAAGCGCGCACACAAGAACACTCCACCCACGTCAAGTGAACACCCCACCCACTTCAAGAGAACACCCCACCCACTTCAAGGCTTGCTCTCCGGACAGTGCGTAATGAACGGAGGCGGGCCAGGGCTGGCTCTGGGCCAACCAGGGACGAGCTGGACTGGGGAGGGCCGGTCAATGCGAAAACGGCTACAGTGTCTGGAGATCTGTTCAGGGTATCACGCCTCTCACACAGTGTCTGCTGGACATTTGGGCACCATTGACCCAAAAAGGAAGAAGTGGGTAAAGATAATGGATGGATGTTTTGATATTAAACAGTCATCAAGAGTGACCTTATGTTACTTGTGCTCTAACCCCTAAACAAAGATCATCCTGTCTAAATATGTAATAAAAACCTGCTTCATGCCTGTATGTCTGCACTTTGTAGTGACATTTTAAATAGGATGCTCTTTTATGTCCTTGGATATATTTTAGTTGATCCTAAATGCTGTTACCATGTGCTCTCTAGTACCACCAAGAGGTCACTCTTCCAGTTTTTGCTTCTTTTCACTGACTTATTGTGGAAAGAAGACTAAATATTTAAAGTCCTTAATTCAGCAGATAAACCTCAGTGACCTAGCTCTATAATGAATTAAAGAGGGAACTCTTTCCTAATATCCCATGTGAATCATTTTTATCCCAGGCGGCACGCTTACTTGTGGTGTTCATAAATCTGTGTGGCTGTTTTCTGTGAGAAAGTTCTTTGTTATGTGTCATAAACTAGAGGAAAGTAGGACTTAGTCAAATAACTCTTATCTCTTTGTACAATTTTTTTTACACAATTTATGCACATTCTTTAGGGAAAATTCTGTGCCCCATTTCTTCTTGAATTTGTGTAAAACATTCAGGCAGTCTGTCAGCTCCAAATATTGTACAAGCACTTTCACGTTGTTGTACATATTTATATTACTGTACATTGTAAATGTTTTGTTGGTGCCTTGGTTTTTGATTTGTTTGTTCAAAATGAACCCATTTGCAACTTTATTTACCCATCAGTGTTTTTTTTTCATATTTCAAAAATACAAAATAACAGAGAATAAGAGCATACTTGAAACACTGTAGAACTTTACTTTTAAAGGAGCTTTATGTAACTTTTCTAACAATATATTTTTAGCATATTTCTTCACTCTGTCACTACCTCCTGACATACTGATTTTAGACAAGTAATCTCTGAAAAAAACTATTGTCCCCTTGCTTCTCTAAAAGCATTTCTAAAAAGCCACAGTGACCCGCCGTTAACCAGCCAATAAAAACAGAGCTTGAATTTGAATTTCAGCAGAGCAAGGGGTAACAGCCATATATGGCTCTGAGGGGGAGGGACCAGAAACGTGTCTTTGTTCAAAATTTTCCCAAGTTCCAGCGTGTTCCAGAAATTACATACTGAACCTTTAATGAAACACATTTGAATTTGCAATATTTTTGTAAACTGAAAATTAGAACCAGCAATTCAAGGTGTCCTTCATTTGCAACCAAAGTGCTTAACACAAATTAGTTTCATGCGCTTATACTCAAAAAAGGCTGTGAATACCAAATAAATTAATGTCGAAATAACTGTCATTGTCTGTGAAGAACACACTATTTGATATTTCATAGATACGATTCATTAAAAAATATTAATTAAAAAATTATTATACAGTATACATGTATATAATTTTTATACAAATATATATATATATATATATATATATATTTTTTTTTTTTCAAAAGAACAAGTGGATTGCTTGTGAATACTGTAATTACATGTTTTATGTTATTTACCAAAATTATTATTTTTTAATTAATCATGTTTATTTTTATGTTTGTTGAAGGCAGGATGTTTTATGGTATAGTCTGCAAGTCCATAAACTTTCTCTTGTCCCGCCCATAACTTCTGATCTGCTCAAGGTAATTTAATGAAACTTGATTTGCATCATCACTAAATGAAGTGTCATGTACATGCCAACTTCAAGGTCAAGGTCACAAATCAAGGTCAACATTAAAACAGGGTATTTGCTTGTTCATGCTATAACTTCTGACTCACTTAAGACAAATTCACGTATCGTCATCATCGTCACCATACATGTTTCATCACCCCATCGTTAAGGTCAAGATCACAAATCAAGGTCAAATATCAAGGTTACATTTATACTTTTTGGGTCATTGCTGCCATCTATAGCAATGTAATACTTTGTCGACATAATGTGTTGTTTGTGGTACTATTGGTTTTATGCATACGGTACATTTTTCAACAATATTGACTAAACAGTTTAATTTCCTTTCTCTCTCTCTCTCTCTCTCTCTCTCTCTCTCTCTCTCTCTCTCTCTCTCTCTCTCTCTCTCTCAGCACATTTGTGAGAACATACACACAACTTTAGTTATCAGACGGATACTTTGCACAGGTAGAAAAGTTATATTTGAGGTTGAAATCTAATCAAGCCCAGGTAAGCCACGCTGTGCGTGTTTGCATGTCTGTGAGAGAAGTCATAAGAGTGAGGACTCTTTATTAAAATGTTTGTGGCTAATGAGCGAATTTGCCCCGGAGCCTCTAATTCCTCAGCGTTGATGAGTTTGAGCTTATCAGGCAGAATGTACCTAATTATAAGAGTATATATTCAAACTTTTGCTTCAGTGTGTTGCCACGTTTGCTTTGCTGTGCTTTCCCATCAATCTGTGTATATCTGCTGTCAGCCATGCGAGCGTGACGGGGCCGGGCTTGGCGCCACAGAGAATCACCCTGTCAGATTCTGTGTCTCTGCGTCTTCCCCGGCGGCGTCACTCTCTCCCTCGCTGCACAGATCAAAGAGCTGACACATGCCCCAATGTCGTATATCCCCTTCTTTCCTCTGTCGCTACCTTACTCCCTCTTTGAATCTTAACCCTCTGCCACTCACCGTCTCTTTCTGTCTCTACATCCAGCTTTCTTCCCGACTATATCAGTGGGGATTTTGATTCCATTACTGCTGAGGTCAAAGCATTCTATGTAGACAAGGTGAGTGGGAAACGAGACCTCCACACACACATCTGCACACTCTGTAGCAACATGACTTTTGTCAGGCATAAATTTATAACTGAACAAAAGATTTCTGAAATTTCTGACTGTTCCAATCTAAAAACACTTGGTTGAGCTGTACCAATTCTTTATCTTGGTAGACAGGCAACCTTAGTAAGTAACTGAATCTTCTTTGAGGTAGCGTGTGCCAGGAAATGGATATAAAAAGCTTTAATTTGTTTTCCTCAACATGTATTTTTTAAGTTACTTAGCAAGGAACAGGTGGAAGAGAACTTGGAGAGGTGGAGGTATCCACTTGAAAGAAGAGGAATGAAAGTCAGCCGTAGTAAGACAGAGTACATGTGTGTGAATGAGAGGGAGGCCAGTGGAACAGTGAGGCTACAAGGAGCAGAGGTCACAAAGGTGCAGGACTTCAAGTACTTGGGGTCCACTGTCCAGGAAAATGGGGAATGTGGTAAAGAGGTGAAGAAGAGAGTCCAGGCAGGATGGAGTGGATGGAGAAAAGTTTCAGGAGTGATTTGTGACAAAAAGGTGTCAGCAAAGGTCAAAGGAAAAGTTTACAAGACAGTGGTGAGACCAGCTATGTTGTATGGTCTGGAGACAGTGTCATTGACAAAAAGACAGGAGAAAGAACTGGAAGTGGCAGAAATGAAGATGCTGAGGTTCTCCTTAGGAGTGACAAGGATGGATAAGATCAGGAATGAGATCATCAGAGGTACAGCACATGTTGAACAACTGGGAGATAAAGTTAGGGAGGCCAGACTGAGATGGTTTGGACATGTCCAGAGGAGGGACAGTGGGTATATTGGTAGAAGGATGTTAGAAATGCAGCTGCCAGGAAAAAGACAAAGAGGGAGGCCAAAGAGGAGATATATGGATGCAGTTAGAGAGGACATGAAGGTAGTTGGAGTGAGGACAGAGGATGCAGAGGACAGAGTGAAGTGGAGGAGGATGACTCACTGTGGCGACCCCTGAAAAGGGAAAAGCCGAAAGAAGAAGAAGAAGCAATGCCAATATTCCTATATGTCACTTGGTGCCACTTAATTATTTTGTTGCATTTTGTCAGTTGTTTAATTCAGTAATACTTCTGGTAATATGGTGCCCGTGTACATTCCATTCAACCTTTATTTAAACAGATAAATCACATTGAGCCTCGAAGACTCATTTACAAATGAGATCTGTTGGACAGACAATAGCAGTGGTGAAAAATGACACATAGGGTTTGGAGACAAAAAAAAATTCCTAACACATTTTTTACCTCTGTTTGAAGAGGGGGGGGGGGAGCTGCAGAGGACAGCCAGAGTCCTGAAATGATGACATAATGTTTATTCAGCTGTGCTCCTCTGAAAAGTCTGTGGAATTCCTCAGTAGCAGGTTTGGGAGGGTGGTGAGAGCATCAAGTTTACAAAACTTCTCAGGCGTGTTGAGATAAGACGGCCTATCAAGGCCAGTCGGGGAGCCGAATGTCAGATAAACATGATTGTTTTGGGAACAGGCAGAACTTTAATGACATCTACCTTCAGTCTGTGTCATCCACTCGCTTCCAAAATATCCAAATTAAAATGACCACACCAATGGAACGTGCCTTAGAAAATCCCAGAGATCTAATCCATTCAGCCAAAAGTCTAGGTTTTCGAGACATGAACCAAGTCATCATGTAAGGCAGGCAGCCTGACCAGGTCCAGATTTGCTGCCGACATCTTCCTTTTGTGTTTATAGACAGGAACCAGACAAATCCAAAAAGCAGGAACCAGTTATCATAAATCCAATGAAATATTTACCCTTAAGATCCACAGATGACAGCGGAGATAGACACGTCATCAAGTCTTCCAAGTCGATGAGATATCCAGCTGTGTGCATGCCAACAAGGCAAATCGGCTCGTCTACAGCCTGTCTTCTTTTTGAAGAAATGTTATCAAAGTAAAAGTCAAAGTCAACTTTATTGTCAGAACTGCAATATGTACAGGACATACACAGGATTGAAATTGCATTTCTCTCTCAGTCCCTCGGTGCAACAGTAACCATTTAAACACTAAACACTAAACAATTAATAAACAAGCATAAAATGAAATAACAAAAGTTTAGTTCAGTTGTGTTGAAGGACCAACTGACCAAATTGAAGTCCATAGTTATGATTCAGAAGATTTTGTAGAGGAGAGGCTCTCAGACAGTTTCACAGACAAGACAAAGCAAAAGCAAAGTGGAGACCGAGAGGAGACGTCCCGCCTTTGAGAAGAGCAAGTGTTGAAAATGGCTTGCAATCCACCTCTGCTGACGGTGTTCTGATTTTTTGTGTTTTGTTCGTTTTTCATCTGGGTCATAAACACGCTACTGGCGTATGATTGACAACAGCTCCTGGATCTTCGTTTTTCTGCCACGGATGAAGCTCAGAGCTCTGTGTGCTCCATCTTCCTCTCCAGCTGATGGTCATGGTGTCCATCATCAGCTCCCCAGGTGCCCGGACCAAGTAAACAATGAGAGTTGTTTTCCGGTGCAGCGCACTGCTCGACCCGCCATTACTGAAAATCTGCGGCCGCTGGCGCACGCTCACTCCACCACTGCTGGGTCCACCTTGGATAATATCAGGATGTACGTGGTCAACGTAAGATCTGTCACCAACAAAACTTTCATCCTCGGGGATTACTTTCAAGAGCACGATTTGGACTTTTTCTTAATCACAGAATCTTTGATGTCGCCGGGTGAGTCCAGCGCCTTGACAGAATTATTACTACCAAACTGTCTGTATTTTAACGACCTGCGGCCATCAGGTCATCGTGGTGGTGGATTATTAACAATACTCAAATAAACTTTTGAGTGTAAACAACTGTCCATCCCGGTTTCCTGCTCCAGTTTTGAGCTGACTGTCTTTGAACTTGGCCATTTGCCTGCTACTTTATTGGCAGTCTTCTACTATCCACCTCATTCTAAAGATTTCATCAATGAATTTTCTGATTTCTTGGCTGAAATCACACCAAAATATGATTGTGTAGTCATTATTGGTGATTTTAATTTGCATGTGTGCTGTCATGAGAAGCCCTTGGTTAAGGATTTTTTAGATTTATTGGACTCATTTAATCTAAATCAGCAGGTAAACGGTCCCACCCAAGAGCATGGACATACACTGGACCTTCTTTTAACTTGTGATGTGACTGTTACTAATCTTAAAATTGGTGACAATGGCCCTCATGCACGAACATGTTCATATTTTTATCCTAAATTTCTCTTACTTTTGTTCGTACGAAGCGTTCGTACGAACATGCCACGTCAGATTCAACAAACTCTTCTATCCTCAGGAAAAGTGTGTAAATGGCTGCGCAAATATGATGAATCCCACCTGTTCTATCAACCTGCGCGTGCACGCGGAGAGGTTATTTACATAATTCCCACCCCTCAAAACACCATATAAGGCTACGTTTCCTGCCTCGGAGGCAAAACGTGTTCGTGCATAAAATGACAGCGAAAAGTAAAAAAGAAGAACTCTACCGGTGCGGAGTTTGAAGTTCTGCTCTCTGAGGTCAAGAAAAGAAAATCTGTCCTTATTAGCAGCGTCACTCATGGGAGTAAATGACCAACTAAAGCCAAAGAATGTTTGTTTATAAGAAATGTGGACCTTGAAATATACACGCGACCTGGTGGCACACTGGATAAAGCATTGCACTGCTTATCGAGACCTCGTGGGTTCGAGTCCCACGAGGTATGACTGTTTTATTTTCTTCCTTCTTTCTTTAGATTATTTATTCATTCCAGATTAAAAAGACTTTATGCTTCATTTCTTGTTGTATTGTAAATAGTTTTCTTGTGTTTTTTAAATCTGGAATGAATTAAAAGGAGAGAAAAAAACGTTGTCCCATGTGGGACTCGAACCCATAATGTTCGGCACTGCGACGCAACGCTTTACTGATTGAGCTATCTGACAGCTATGACTGCAACAGGAGGAGGTCAATGTAAAGTCTGCGTTACCGAAGTCTGCGTTACCGAGACAAATTAAACTTAAATTAATTCATAATTTAAGTTGGTTTCAGTTTGAGATCTTCATATTGATATTGTAGTGTTAGAAAACGGCATTGATAACAAATTGATTTTAATTTAAATACTTTAATCCGTTAGTCATTATTACATTTAAAATTATAATTCGACTTCAAACAGAACCTATTGTCAAGAACAATTGTGGTGCGTGACTTTTTTAAACTCTAAATATTTTCTAAATAACGAAATATGAAGTTATTAGTGGAGAAATTCCGTCTGGATGACAGCAGACTGACGCTCCTAAAATATACGACAGGTCCGGACCACTCGTAAATTTTGTTCGTATCTGAAAAAAATCGTAGGATACGAAAACATTGTTGAATGCCACAAATGATCCTAAATCACTCGTACGCACAGTTTAAGAACAAATCTGTGCGTACGAACGGTTCGTGCATGAGGGCCAATGTGTTTTCAGACCACATGTCAGTCTGATTTGAGTTCACCTTCCCCATCTAACTCCTAAGCCGTGCATTCCTGCACGTCGCAGCCGGGCCATTAACCATTTCACTCCAGCACGATTCACAGATGTTTACAACTCTGAAATGATAACTCATCCCCTAGTGTTTCTCTCCACCACTAAGGAGGTGACATCCCAGTTCAACTCTGTCTGTTTAAAGGCTTTGGATCATGTTGCTCCTGTTAAAACTAGGAAATTAAAACTCTGAGCAGAACCTTGGCTGAATGACGTCACCAAGGCCGTTAGGCATCAATGCAGGAGGGCAGAGCGCAAATGGAGAAAAGACAGGCTGCAGGTCTCTTTTCAAATACTAAAAGAGAGTTGTTGCCATTATCGGAAAGCAGTAAAAACTGCTAAATCCCAATCAGAGATGGGGACTCGAGTTTGGGACTCGGACTCGAGTCGCACTTAAGTCGCAAAAACAGAGACTTCAGACTCGACTCGGACTTGCATTCAAAAGACTTCCAACTCGACTCGGACTTGCATTCAAAAGACTTCCAACTCGACTCGGACTCGCCATTTGAGACTCGTGAGCATCGAGAATTGTTCGGAACCGGGACTAACTGTCCGGTTTTCCCGAAATCGTTCAAAATATTAATTTGCGATTCCTATGTTCGATGCTAGTTAGCCGACTGGAAGTAGCCGCCACCGAAAACCAACGAAGAAGAATCCACCGGAAGTGTGCATCTGCTATCGATAGCGTACTAATTTAATAAAATGACCAGTCAGGTCAGTGCAGCACTTGCAATAATTTTCTATCATGCAAAGGAGGGTGGAGAAGTAAAATAGTGTCCCGTCTTTGACGCACTCCACCGGATTATTTTCGCTTCGTATCCGACCGGAAGTACAGAGTGGTCCGTCTGCAAAACGCTCCGCCGAACTTTTCGCTAATCGCTACCTCTTCGGCTCCATCAGGTAAATAAATAAACTATGAACTACATCTCATACCAACATTAAGGCAGCTAACAAGTTATACTCCGCTTAAAGCGGTAAGTCAGCTCAAATACAAACACGATGCTAACGTTAGCTCGTTTTTTTTTCTTAGACAAACGACCTGAAATGGCTTCACAGTGTTCACCAGTGACTGTCCAAGGTAAATACAGTACGTCAGTGTAACTGAATGAAGAGTGCCACAGAACAGTTACAGCATATGTTGTGAAAAGGTTGCATCCCTTTTCAGATGTGGATTCAATTCAACCATGGATTGCACTTACATTGCACTCAAATCCAACACTTATTAACATTCTTAATTCATTTAAAGTTCTCTGTGTCTTTTAAAATGTTTTAATGTCTCTAGTTTTCAGTATTATATAATTTCTGTTTATGTTCTCTTTCATTCCATTATGAGTGAATGTCACAGTTTGAAGAATTATTGAATAGGTTAGTTAGGCAATAACAACAGAGCTAATAATTGTACACATTCTCAGTCTTAAAAATGATTTAATAATCTCTTTTTACTGATAATACTGATAAACCTGTTGTTTGTTTAGGAACTTCCTGCAGTCTGTCCAGAAAGTCTCCACTGGAGGAGCGTTTTGCTGAGGAAAGGGCACAACATAATTTCACAGCTCCATGTCCATGAAGAAACAAATGGAGAGAGGGCTGCAGATACCAGGACATCCCACCAGCTGTTCTGTCTGAGGATCCTGCTGCTGGTGGTGGAACCAGGTTAGCCCATCAGTGGGAGCTCAGTAACATGACTGCAGCATCAGACACTGGACAATATTATTTGTACTGTATAATAATAATAATACTGTATATGTTTGTGAGTCCTCCATGTTGGCTCTCTGCCCTGTGAGAAATTCATAGTACCGGTAAATGTAACAAAAAGGAAAAAGTTCAAGGAAAAAGTTCATAGCATTAAATTCAAACAGAAGTTCAAATTATTTCATCCTGAAATAACTCTGGCTAACTACTGTAGCTTTTTTATAACATGGAGTTAAACTCAAAGCAGTCTCCTCAGATAAATAGTGTTACCATTATTTTTATATTAAAGTTTCTGTTAACTTATTATTTTTATATTAAAGTTTCTGTTAACTTATTATTTTTATATTTGATTGTTTCTGTTCAGTGCCCTGAGACAACTTGTGACTTGGAGCTATACAGTATAAATAAACTGAACTGAATTGAATTGAGGAGAGACATTTAATGTAATGTTTTGGCCTCTACATTCAGATAAAAATAAGCTGTAACGTGTAGTCAGTCACTGCCTAAAAGGTTGTTAGCAGCTGCTACAAACAAGCTTAGCGTCAGTGTGTTAATCTAATGTTAACCTGGATATTTTTAAAAGGAGAGACATTTAATGTCCATTGTTTGCGAATGAATAGCATACATTCATTCACGGTGTCACTCAAATATTAGGGACTTGACTTGGACTTGACTTGGACTTGAGATCAGAGACTTGAGACTTGACTTGGACTTGAGATCAATGACTTGAGACTTGACTTGGACTTGACCTGGACTTGAGATCAGAGACTTGAGACTTGACTTGGACTTGAGATCAGAGACTTGAGACTTGACTTGGACTTGCAAAAAATGACTTGTGAGCATCTCTGAACTTGATCCTACCTCGCTGACAGATCCTTTTGTGTTTCCATCAAATATTTTAGTTCTGCAGCGGTAGCGCTTAAATGGGGTGTTCTGCAAGGCTCCATCCTGGGTCCTCTCCTATTCTCTTTATACCTGCTGCCACTTATTGCTATTTTCCGGAAACACAACATACCTTTTCACTTCTACGCCGATGACTGTCAAATTTACTTCCCCCTAAGACACAATGATACATGCTCTATTCAACCTCTGCTCGACTGCCTGGCTGACATCAGGGACGGGATGGCTTTACATTTCTTAAGTTTCAATGAAAAGAAGTCTGAAGCCATGTTGTTCCCTCCCAATAACAAGATCACGAACCATTGCATCAACCTTTCTGCTCTAGCCCTGTCTGAAAAAAACAAAAAGTCACAAATCTGGGAGTGATCATGGATCCTTCCATGAAACTCGACAGTCATGTAAACATAAACATGATTGTTAAATCCTGATTTTTCCTGCTTAGGCAACTGTCTAAGCTGAAGCCCATATTATCCAAAAATAACCTGGAGACAGTAATACGGTACATGCATTCATTACATCTAGGCTTGATTACTGCAATTCACTCCTGTTTGGTGTCAGTCAGACCACCATTGCACGATTAAAACTGGTTCAGAATGCAGCAGCCCTATTTTTAACCAGTACAGTACAGGCAAAAGAGAGCACATTACACCATTCTTGGCCTACCTGCACTGGATACCGGTTCTTCTTCGAATCCAGTTCAAAATTATCCTGCATGTCTACAAATCGCTTAACAGTCTTGCCCTCACCTATCTCTCTGATTTGCTACAGCCGTATGTCCCACCACATTCTCTGAGGTCAGTGGACCAGTTACTTCTCACAGTTCCAGGAACTCGTCTTAAACACAGAGGTGACAGGGCCTTCTCTGTAGCAGGACCAAGACTTTGGATCAAGTTACCTCTGCTCGTCAGACAGGCCCCCTCCCTCTCGGTTTTCAAATGCCGTTTAAAGACCCACTACTATTCTGTTGCTTTCAACAACAGATGATCTGTGTTTGGTCGTTATATTCATTGTCTGCGACGATTTTATGTCTATATTCTGTTTTTTACTTCATTTTGTATGTTGCCTATGTGTTGCCTGTTTGTTTGTTTGTTTGTTTGTACAGCATTTTGGTTGGCCTTGTCACTGTTTTAAGTGCTCTATAAATAAAATGGTATGGTATGTGAAGGATTGTATAACTTTTAACATATGGTAATTTGTTTTACCGTTGCCTTAAAGCTCAAAGTAAAACAAGGCAGTGGTGGTAGTAAAATGTAGTTAGAAAAAAGTGAAATGCCCTCTTAGGATGGTAAGAATCCTAAAAATGTAACAACAACAAAAAAAATATGTTAATAAAGCTGTCCAAAATAAATAAAGGTTTAAAGTTTGTGCAGCTGGAATAAATATACATATTTGTGAAGGACACAATGTAAATATGACAAGAATGAGTCTCCTACGCTTTTAAGGCAGTGGTGTCCAATCCTTGTCCTTGTTGTCTCCAACACACCAGGTTTGAATCAAACAGTCTTTTATAATAATAATAATAATAATAATAATAATAATGAATTCAATTTATAATGCACTTTTCATTAATAAAAATCTCAAAGTGCTTTTGTAAAACATGAAGCAGTAACTCAGCCATTGAATCAGGTGTGTTGAATTGGGGAAGTGAGTATGCAGGATAGGGCTCGGAGGACCAGGATTGCACACCCTTGTTTTAAAGCTACATTCTGCATCATAGGCCCAGTTTAGACGGGACTCCACATTGTGTGTGTAGTTAACCGATTGTGTTCAGAAAGCAGTGATTCAAGGATCAAATTAAACTTATTTATGAAGCTTGTTTAAAAGCAACTGTCGTTGACCAAAGTGTTGCACATAACACAAATAATGAGGACAATACTAAAGCAGGAGACCATAAAAACACACAAGAAATAAAACAATAAAAATCAACAAAATAGGCAGCGAAAAATAAGTCAATTAATAAAAAGTTGACTCTCATGCTGTAAAAGCCAGTGAGTACAAATGTGCTTTAAGAGAGACTTCAAAACACCAAGAGCCTGAAGAGGCAGCTGCTTCCACCGTTTAGGAGCTACATCTGAAAAGACCCAATCACCTCTGTGGACCAGCCTGGAGCAGGACTGGAACAGTCCTGGCCCTTGAGGGCCACTACCCTGCAGGTTTTACTTGTTTCCATGCTCCAACACACCTTCTTCAATGGTTAAATTATCTCTTTGTGTTCTGTAGGAATCCGTTAATCATCCTTCAAAATGATGTGTGTTTGAGCAGATCTTTCTCATCTACAGTGTTGAAACTTACTGAACAATCAGAACCCCAAATAAGCAGCTGAGGATATTGCCTGAGTGAAATTCTTTTCAGTTTAATGTTTGTTCTGATTGTTTTTAGAACTACAGTAATTGTGCCCATTGTGGTTGATGTACAGTAAAATGGGCTGTGTCTATCACAAAATAACATTTAGAGCAGTGTTAATTCACATTACAGTCACCTAATCAAATACAACACAAATGATTCAATCAGAGTGGAGCTGTGTAAATAAATAAATAAAATACCATTTGAGTTTTATGGGTTAAAACCTTCCATTTTGACCATGACACAGACAAAGGTAATTAGGTAAAACAGCTCAAATGGTTCTGAACAGTGTCAATGTTAAATTAATAGAATAGTTCAGATGACTGAATGTACAGTAATTTTTACATAAACTTCTGCAGACCTGCAGTCACACTGATTTGACAGCCCACTTTTACACAATTATACAAATAATGAGTAATTGATAGGCCTGTCGCGATAAACAATAAATCAATAAATCGCATGATAAATGAAAATTATCGACCTCATTTTCATTTATTGGCTTTATTGTCTCTTTCTACTGGACAATGGATGACAAAAGGATCTGGTGCTCTTCACTGACCCTCCCTTTCTTTTCTCTTTAAAATCTGTTTTAATGATCCGAAATTGGGTTTTTGGATTATTAAAAGCAGCAAAGCTGAGAAGCTAAGCTGAGAAGCTAAGCTACGACCTAACAGGCCGACCTCGGGGAAAAAACCTCCGTCTTGTCGATGCTCCAAAATTCACGGCTGAAACCCGTGCCTTCTTGTAAGAATTTGTTTTTCTCTGCAAAAAGAAGCTGATAACGTGTTTACTGATTTTTATTTATTCATGAAAAGCTTTGTGTGACAAATGCTATGCTAAAGAGCTCAAACCACACCGAGCGTTCGCCATTTTGAGAACCAAAAAAAGGGAAGGAGAGAGACGGACCATGTCACGTTAAGGGGCCTCCCTCCCATTTTGCTTAAAGAGACACGCTGCTCACTCCCTCACTATCCATCCTTCGGTTCAAACAGTCTTATACTGCCATCCGGTGGTCAAAAAGGTACTACATTCAAACAAATTAACCAATGTTTCTTCTTAAATTTGACAATAATTACCAATTATTGTCAAATTTCAAACAATATTATTGTTTATCGCACACATTTCTAAGACAATTAAAAGCCCAGCAAAATGTAGTATTGTGCAAAGTCTAGTAATTGATACAATAAACAAAACAAAACACCTTTTGGGGTACACATTTTAGCCACTCTGTCAGAGATGGCCACTTGCAGTTGAATCTCCGGACACAAATATTTATTTCAAGGTATGAAAATCCTCAAAGGCTGGTAGTGCTACTTTTTAAATGTATTCAGGTTGGCACAGTTAAGCTTATTAGTCCACGGTCATTAAAACTAAAAGTTTAATACTCTATAATAGGAGTGTTCTATTGTTTCCACTTTAAGTTTGATTCAATAAATATTTAATGCTGTGGAAATCGGTAATTAAAGCCCACATTATATTCACACAGCTCGGAGGAAAAGAAATGCACAGCGTGCGTGATCTTTATGCAGTGTCATTTTGTTTATTGTGACTTTAATATGCATGCACACATGTTCACATAAACACAGACTCTGGGATGCATTCAGCTGTGTCACTTTTTTCCCTTTCACCCAATCCCCCTCTCTCTGTAGCTATCTCTAATACTCAACCCTTTTCACAAATATCACACAGGTTGTCTGAAAAAAAAGAGAGAGAAATCCTTTTTCCTGGAGAGAGAACAGCCTGTTATGGTAATGCTTTTGAAGAAGAACAATTGGAAAGTTTGAGGCGTTCCTTCGAGATTTGCCACAAACAGTGAATAATTCTGTATAAATGGAAAAGAGAGAAACAGAAAAGCGTTTGCGAGGGAGGGAGACAAAGAGAGGCAGGGATGGAAACATGATGGAAGCAGAGGGTGGATGGATGGGATCAAACCGAGCACAGCGAACACGTTTGGGCGAACTCTCTGCGCCGTATGTGCGTGTCAGTGATATGGGGAAGTCAGCGCGACTCTGGAGCAAAACGAAACTCTGGAGAGAGAAAGAGATAGAGATAGAGAGGGAAAAAGACAGAGCGTGGTTGTTTATCTAGATGTTGTAGTTTAAGGCCACTGACTGGAACCTCTACATTATTCAACAACACAACCCACAAGAAGCCAGACAGCACTAAAACACTGATTTATACCTCTCTCCATGTCTCCATTCCTTTTTTTTTTTTGGTTCTGCTATTCCTTATCTCTCCCAGGGTTTGGTTTGCTATCTGTGTACAGTATTTGTATAAATATTGAATTGTGTTTTGTTTCTCTTGCATACACTTTCATTTGTTTGTAGGGCTGCAAGCTGATTGAAACAGCTGACCAGGATCTGACAGACTACACCAAATGTCTGGCAGTCATGCTGGAAGAGATACAAAGGAAAAAGTTACAGGTAAACAGCCCGCCACTCATCCTCGGACGTAATTTATTATATTGACATTTTGTTTACATTGCATATTTAAAAAGGTATAACTGTAAGGTCTGAAAATAGTATATTTTAGGGATACATGATATTGGATTTTTGGATAATAACCGATACGCCGATATGTTAAAACTTATTTGGCCGATAACTTATACCGATATTTTTATATACTTTCCTTTGCCAGAAAATAGCCGGCTTATTTGCTACAAAAAGTGTGTAATAGCTGTAAGAGCTGGTGACATATATTCAGTAACAGCCATATGATATGCATAGCACTTTAATTTATATTAAATGAAAACTGTTAAATGTTATTTATTATCATTAGTCACCTGCGATGCTGTCTCACTTGTGGAGGCTTGTCCCAGGTTCCAGCTGCAGTGTGGGATCCTCTGCACTCCTGTGCATGAAGGACAGACTTTTTAAGTTCAAAGTTTTTGTCTATCCATTGTGCCATAGACTAATCATGCTAACAAGGCTAACACTTAATGTCCATGTCTGTGATAAAACTCACCCAAGTGCTATCGGCTATTAGCTTCTCAATGACGTCGGAAATGACGGCTTGTAACTCGGGTAAGGCTACATCAGAAAAATATCTGACTTGGGACGATGTAGTGCGGCTCAACATAATCCAAAAATCTTTGGAATCTGACATCCACAATGAAAAAATAAAACTTCCACACCGCCGACATTTTGACTTCTTCTTCTCTGCCATGATCAGATCACGTAGGCGCACATGACGTCATCGCGTTGTACTGGCGCTGCAGGCATCCTTGTCACTGGGTTGTCATACAAAAACAGCATTTTTTGTATCTGAGTTATTCTGATGGAATGGCCGATGTCCGATATTCAACTTTAATGCTAATATCGGCCTATGCCATGCCAATAATATTGTGCATCCCTAGTACTTTGTATTTTTACAATTGAATATACAACGTACTGTATATGTATGTAACTTAGAAACTAAACTACCGTAAAACAATATATTGGTCAGATGTAAATTAAAGTTTCTAAAATACAAACTCAATTCAGAAACTGTTGGTACATTGTGTAAAAATGTAAATAAAAACTGAATTAAAGGATTTGCAAATCTCTGAAACCCATATCCTATTCACATTTAAACGCATTTAAATTAAGAAATTATACAACTTAGTCAAGTCAAGTCAACTTTATATATAAAGCGCATTAAAAATCAGCAGATGTTACCAAAGTGCTTAACAATAAATTTAAAAAAATGATGGCAGTAATTTATAGGGAGGGGGGGGGGAATAAAAATAAAAACAAATTGATTAAAAGTGTCAAAAGAAAAACATTAAAACACAGAAGAATAAAATAGTAAATCAAATCACATGTTTAATGTTGAGGAGGCAGATTGTTCCCAAGTTTAGGGCCCACGACTGAAAAAGCCCGACCTCCTCTGAGCTTCAATCTGGTTTTTGGTACAACCAAAAGCAGCTGATCAGCTGATCTCATTGCCCAAGAAGGAACATATGGTTGAAGTAGATCAGAGCGATATGAAGGTGCAATGCCATTAATGCACTTAAAGGTCAACAGGATAATTTTAACATCAATTCTGTTACGTACAGGGATCCATTGAAAGGAGGACAAAACTGGTAAAATATGAGTCAAGTTTATGGGTGGAAACAAAATTCTAAGAAGTTAAAATATGTTATGAACAGTAGATGATAAGCTATTCAGTCTTCCTTATCTTTTGTTGAGGACATTTTACTCTTCTGTTTTTTTTTTGTTTTTTGTTTTTGCAGACTGGCAAACCTCTGCCTGTCTTTACTTCTGAGAGATTCAGCATCACTAAAATGCTATTTTTATACACAGTCCTCATTCTGACATGTTGCCTATAACCCAGTTCATTGAAAAATGCTCCTCCAGTTATTTGTACCACTTACTTTTAGCATATTACACAATGTGAAGACGAGCGAGATGTGTTGCTGCCATCAAATTCAAAATTCAGTTTTTTAAATGCGTTTAATTTTGTATTTTTAAACATTTGATTTGTTTAGTGTGAGTTTGCTGTTTTGCAGGTGTGTATAGCACTAATGCCAGAATGTATATTCTATTTTTCTAATGGATGCTGCTGGCATTGGTGCAATGACAGGGGGTGAGTTAGATGGCCAGTGCTGCAGATTAGGTGATTATAAAGTCAAAAATTCTTGCTGTGACTCAGCCGAGTCAGTCAGCCTTTATAACCTGCATAATGTCACTGGAATGAAAGTGGCATTGACCAAATAGACTTGACAATGCCAGAAGCCAACGGCTTGTACGTTTTATATTTTATTTATTTCACCATTTCCACCCACTGCAATGAATTACTTTGGGTTAAATAGGCTTTGGGTTATGAGTCATTGTCTTTTTTAAATTTATTTTCAGGATCTTGCAGAGTCTCATACCGTAGCTGCATTTTCAGTCAAGGCCAGTCTTTAAATATGGCCTGTGTGACTCATTTAAAGGGGCTGAGGATTTTAGTGAATACTCACATATGAAGCGACCGGCTAAGCTACTAATCAATATCATCTCTACAAGAATTTTTATTTTTCCATTGGCAGTTGTTCAATCAGTTGATTAAAACTTGTCGATACCCACCTCCCAAAAATGAAATCTTCAAAATATTCCCTAAAATCTCTGTTCCGTGATTTTAGATTGACTGTAAGCTGTGGCTGATTTTTCCAATGCTTTCTTCAGACTGTATGGTGTTGATGGGGGGTGATTAAACATGCAGGTGATAATTCTGCTGCTTGTGGTCACATCGGGTCAGCAGGTGGTCCTTCAGTGTGGCTCAGGACAGATTTATGTTCAGATTGCGGAACAAATGTGAATGAATGTGTTCTGGATCATTTCTGAACGTGGCCTGAGTGATCAGATCTAAAATTAGATCTGCACACAGTGATTCCACGTCAACAAACGATCAATGATGTGTTTCATCAGAGACATAAACTGGAACATATGCAGCTCAGACGGTTGTCCTCTGATTGACACAGCACAATATAGCTTAGTGACTACAGTGGGTCCAGAAACAATCAGAGAAAAATAATGAACCAAAGAGAAACTCACCCAAACAACATCCTGTAATCCACTTTGATTACTTAATTTTTGACAAAGTGGACATTGCTGTTGTGAAGGATATTAATTAACAGTTTAAAATTCTTAGCAGAAAAAAAAACTGTAACAAATAAAACAAGTTCTACAGTTTATTGTGTCCTACAGCTTGTCTCCAGATGGATTGTGTTCAGACTGCCAAATGGCTGTGTATTAAAGGAATAAATGTCTGGAAATATTTTAGTTGAGGATTAAAAGAGACAATGTGGGTTCTGTCCTGGCCGTGGAACACTGAACCAGCTCGTTACCCTCACTAGGGTCCTCGAGGGGAGTTTGCCCATCAAGTCTACGTGTTTTGTGGACTTGGAGAAGGCTTTTGACCATGTTCCTCGAGGTAACCTTGTGGGGTGCTCCATGAGTTTGGGATTGGGGGCCCGTTGCTACGGGCTGTTTGGTCCCTATACAAATGATGCAAGATGTTGGTTCACATTGCCAGTGGTAGGTCGGATCCCTTCAGGGTGGGAGTTGGACTCCGTCAGGACTGCCCATCGTTACCGATTATGTTCATAAATTTTGTAGACAGAATTTGTTCAGTGGCCTCAGGATTCAAAAACTGCTCTTTGCCGATGAAGTGGTCCTGTTGGCGTCATCGGGCCGTGATCTTCAGCTCTCACTGGAGCAGTTCGCAAGCCGAGTGTGAAGCGGTTGGGATGAGAATCAGCATTTCCAAATCTGAGGTCATGGTCCTCAGTTAGAAAATGGAGGACTGTTCTCTTCGAGTTGAGGGTGAGGTTCTTCCTCAAGTGGAGGAGTTAAAGTATCTCAGGGTTCTGTTCACAAGTGAAGGAAGAATGGAGCGAGAGATTGACAGACGACCTGGTGCAGCATCTGCAGTATTGTGGACTCTGTTCTAGTCTGTTGTGGTGAAGAGAGAGCTGAGCTGTAAGACAAAGATCTCTGTTTACCAGTCAGTCTATGTTCCTACTCTATCCTATGATCATGAACTCTGGGTAGTGACAGAAAAAATGAGAGTGTGGATACAAGCGGTTGAAATGAGTTTCCTCTGCAGGGTAGCTGGACTCTCCCTTAGAGATAGGATGAGAAGTTCAGTTATCAGGAGAGACTCAGAATAGAACTGCTACTCCTCCACATGCAGAGGAGGCAGTTGAGGTGGTTTGGGCACCTGGGAAGGATTCTTCCTGGGTGCCTCGGGCAAGTCTGACTGGAAGGACACCCGGGGGGGGACCCAGGACACCCTGGAGAAACTACTTCTCTCGGTTGGCCTGGGAACACCTTGGGGTCCTCCCAGAAGAGCTGGAAGAGGCTGTGGAGAGAGATGTCTGGACCTCCCTGCTCAAGCTGCTGCCCCCAAGACCTGATTTTAGAACAAGCGTAAGATATTGGATGGATTAAGAGAGTTCAGGCTTCTATTTAACACTATTTATTTATAACAGACGTGTGAGGTACTGGTCAACAATATCCTGATTTTAAAAAATGTATTTCTTCAATATTTATCTATTCCATTATTGTGGTGGCTTTTTCAGCATGTAAATTAAATAAGAATTGTGTTTTTCACTATTGTTGGGTTTAATAAAATAACTAGCAGTTGATGTAGCTTCAGGGAAATCTAATGAATTGAGCTCTCCTCCTCTGCAGCCTCTGAATATGTTTAGTGCCCTTTATTTAGTATGACATTCTGTCCTCAGGTGCTCAAGAAGTAAGGTGCTCAGAGGTCAGCAATGTCTGACAATGTTTTACCGATCGCAAATCCCTGATGTGATGTGTGGGCGCATGGATTAGAAACACTGTCTCTGCTGGAAAATAAATAAATAAAATAAAATAACATCCTCATGTTTACTCCATGTTTCCTGAATAAATATCATTAGAATAAAATTTGCTACATTTACACCTACATATAAAATGCCAACAGAACATTTCTCTTTTAGAATGAAATTATTTAAAGTTTTCTAGCTTTTCTTTTCAGTCAGATTGGAGCCTCAAGTAGAGCCCAAGTGTTTAAAACCTAGATATACATGCACAATTAATGGACTCACTTTTTAACTGTGAGTTTAGTTCATGTTTTATGTGATGTGTTTTTGACCTTCCTTCTTTTGCTTGTTCCTCTCTCTTTGGTTTGATGCATTTATATTTCGTATTAGAATAACCCAAGTGTTGCTCCAATCACTGCCAAGTGTCCCAATCACTTCACCATTCTAAGCTAATGAAAGATGATGAAGAAGACACTTAGGAACATGCAAACATGCACTTCATCTTCCGTGAACACATGTTGCCACTTTGTGTTTTCACTGTTTATTTCAGGATTTTTTCCCCCTTTGCCATGAGTCTTTAAGCACCTGAAGAAAACACTTCAAGTTGGGGAATAGACACCCTGGGACTATCAGTGAGATTTCTGAATGGATCAAGGCGTCGGGGAGGTTAAGGTCAATTTGTTACTGTTGCACCTTGCAACTCACGTGTGATGTGATGATGACATATGGTTTGTGAGACCACCTGGTCACAGGATTGGGATTTAAAAGCCTAAACAACAACTGTGGAGGGGAAGAATGATGATGATGCACAGAAACTTTGCATTTAGTTGAAGAATTTGAGGAATTTGGGATTACCCTCTTACCAATGAAATTCTTCTTCTTGATTTTAGTTTTTGAGTAAACAAACATGAAATAAGAAGAAAATAACAAGTATAGTGTTTTATATGTATTTTTGATGTAACTACTGTGTTGATTTGAAGTTAAGTTGGAATATGATGGTGTTTTATTGATAACCACCATCACTCTTCCTGCTTTTATGATTTTTGTTCTTTAGTTTATTTGAAAACGTGTTCTCTTGCATTCTTGCCTTGTTCAAAGCTTTAACCTTGCACTATTTAACCCATTTGAATATTGTTTAGCAGAAAGCTGCTAGACCTTTTTGTTTTAAATTCTGAGGTTAACAGAGTTTATTATGTTTCTTTAGTTTGACAGCCTTGAGTAAAATAAAATCATAGCCCTATTTTATCTGTTTTATGTGAAGTTCAAAAAGGAAATATGATGTGTTTACAGAAATGCTTGCTCTCTGATTAGGTTGATCCAGTGAGTTTTACAATATTTTGCAGTCTATCAAATCACATAGAAGCAGTTGACAGCAAGATTAGCATTTCCACTACATCACAACCTCTCCATCTCTGTCACTTTGTCTCGCTCACAGAGGGGAGTCTGTTTACCAAGAGTTGTTCACAGTTTAAGCGATGTCTCATCGTGTGGGGGTGTCAGCCAGATGTTGAAATAACCTCAGTCCCAGCACTCAGTTTTGTTTTAACCCCATCTCCAGAGGCAGAAAGTTAGTTGTGGCACATTTAGTTGGCTTTTTTTCTTTTTTTGCTTTCCTGTATGACTTTCAGCACAGGTTTGATCTGAACTCTTTTAAGTGATGAATGATGTTGCACTGAGATATTAACTCTGTGTCATCAAGTGAGTGGAAAATGAGAATGCATTTCTTTCTGACAAAGTGACAAACACCATAGAAGATTATTGTATAGTAATATGAAATGGGTTGATGTGCTGTATGTAAAGTCATAAAAACAACTACGCTATAACATATTATTATACCTCTGCTGAGAAGAGAAGCAGAGTTATGTGACAAACGACCAAATATGTCCTTGGGAAACAGATGACTTTTCATTAGATGATCCCATTTTCCCTTTTTAAAGGTAATGCACACAAATAAGTGTTTTTTAAAACACTTTCAAAGTAAATGAAATAAAATAAAAAACTTTTTTTTTTCTTCAATAAAACAAATTGGCAGCATGGTGGCTCAGTTGGTAGAGCTGTTGCCTCTCAGCAGCAAGGTCACCAGTTCAAACCCCAGCTTGGGACCTTTCTGGGTAGAGTTTGCATGTTCTCTCCGTGCATGTATGGGCTTTCTTTGGGTGCTCCGGTTTCCTCCCACAGACCAAAAACATGCATGTTAGGCTGACTGGCAACTCTTAATTAATCCTAGGTGAAAGAGACGGAGTGAATGGTTGTCTCATTTGTCTCGGTGTGTCCCTGTGATGGACTGGAGACATGTCCAGGGTGTCCCCTTCCTCTCGCACAGTGATAGCTGGACATGGGCACCAGTGACCCTCATGACTCAAAAAGGAAGAAGTGGGTAAAAGATAATGGATGGATGGATGGATGATAACACACACACATAGGTTATCAGAATCAGAATAAGCTTTATTGTCATCACACCGAGGTACAGCGAGAACATGTACGTACAGTCGTCCGAAGGATGGACGGAGTGTGTACGTAGCTGCAGCTACAATAAGTTTGGCCTTTCTTATCCTTTTCAGAATAATAATCTTAGATAGGAAAAGGGGTAGAACCATGATTGTAGATAGTGGTATTACAAAAAAGATATTTCACATCTTGTCTGTCAGGACACGATTTGAGACATCAAAAAACTCTACCACCAAGCACAATGAAAAACATGATTACCGTATTTTCTGGAATATAGGTCACAGCTTTTTTATCATTTTTGCATGCCCTGCGTGTTATAGTTATATAACTACCACAAATTATGCAGTCGAGATTCCCACATTTGGGGAATTCGCAGGGGTCAGCACAACCGGAGTGCAATGGCTGAGCCTCACCCTGGGTGAACCACCTTCATGATCATCGTATCTCCCCTGCCAGGTAAGTATAACTATATTAGTATAAGTATAACTATATTAGTATAAGTATAAACTATATTCAGGTGTGACCTATTTGTGGCTTTTTATAAAATAAGCTGATTTGTAATCATTTATTAACAAAAATTTAACTGAGACACACTCTTACAATAATGTCAGCTAACAAATATATTTTTTTAGGTGTTTATCCTGCTAAAATTATTCATTTATTAAAGAAAAGTTCAGCTCAGACACATATTTGCTATAATTTTTATCAAACAAATAATTGTTTTTAAGTGTTAATCTTCTTAAAAGCCTTGCTGTGCGCTCCTGTGGCAGACATTTGCAGCAGAGCTAAACACGGTCCACATTTTGACGTAGGTGCAACCTATATTCAGGTGTGACCTATATATGGATTTTACCAATTTTTTGGCAATAATTGGACAATGCGACCTATATTCAGGTGCAACCTATATTCCGGAATATACGGTACATATGCATTTGAGGTTGAGGTGTTGAGATTTGTCCATGAGCGTTTTTTTCAGATCGGCCACAGTTCTGATAAGCTTGCACTGAAAATTCTCCAGGGGGGATAGATGGAGCTTATTGCCCTTGGTTACTCATGACCCGAGATAAATTTGATAGTCGGCCTTTCTCCGAGGCCGGTGGGGAGTCAGATTCAGACAAACTTGATTGTGATTGTTGGTTTTCTTCAGGCAGACTGATTTTTTTCTTCAACCTTGAGTCCATCTGGACGATCTGTTTTCCAAAATTGCCTAATTGTGGGAACCCATTCCACTGATCCATGCTATGAGTCTCCCTCAAGAGAGTCAGTCAGAGTCAGAGTCAGAGAGTCTTTATTGTCATTTGCACCGCATGTGGTACATGAGATGAAAACGAGATTATGTACACGAGGTCCCAGTTACATCCAACAACAAATGAAAGAGAAAAACAGTAATAACATCGAGAACTAACTAAGAAAAACATCAACTAGTAATACACTAAGCCTAATATAGTGGGAATAAACAGCAGCACGAACATGAGTTTGTATGAGCAGATGGTCACAGATGAACACAGATGAACACAGCAACAAGAAAACATATCAGCATCAGCATGATGTGATATTTTGCAGTGTTTATTTTAATTTTATTTTTATTTATTCATGAGTCTAACAGCCTCAGGGTAGAAGCTGTTCCTCAGTCTAGTGGTTCTACACTTGATGCTCCTCAACCTCCGTCCTGAGGGGAGTGGGGCAAAGAGTGAGTGTGCTGGATGAGTGAGGTCTTTCATGATACAGGTGGCTCTTTTCCTGCATCTAGAGGTGTAAATGTCTGTGATGGTGGGGAGACTGACTCCAACAGACTTCTGTGCAGCCTTCACCACTCTCTGCAGAGCTTTCCTCTCTTCAACTGTGCAGCCTCCATGCCACACGTTGATGCTGGAGCACAGGATGCTCTCCACTGCACACCTGTAGAACGAGGTGAGAACTGGGCTGCTCAGACCAGCTCGTCTCAGCCGTCTGAGGAAGTAGAGTCTCTGATGACCTTTCTTGATCAGGCTGGTGGTGTTGTTGCTCCAGCTGAGGTTATCATTCATGTGTACACCCAAGTATTTGTAGCTGGAGACCACTTCCACTGCAGACCCACCTATTACTGTTCATTGTTCTTTAGTTTTAGCAGGTCGCTTTCGTAAATGAGCCCATGAGGTTCAAAAGATTTACCTGACTAAATAAAGGTTGAATGAATGAATGAATGAATTATCAGTGGGGCATGGGTGTGTTTGTTCCTTCTGAAGTCCACAATCATCTCCTTTGTCTTCTTCACATTCATGTGAAGATTATTCTCTTTGCACCAGCTCTCCAGGTCGAACCCACCACGCTGACAAGTTCCAGAAGCCGTAGGTTGCCTGTGATTCTCATAAATTGCCTCCACCTTACGGTTTAGCTCATAAATCAGCTGATTTTGCGAGGTCACGGCACGGCTCAAACCTTCACACTGACTCGGAAGCTTTGTCATGGCCGAAACTGCTGACGATGTCTTCTTCAATAGTCAATAAAACTGAGCCCCACCGATGCCAAAAAGCAGAGTCCCTGCTATTATAAATCCAAATATGTAAATGTCTTCAGCGTCCTCCTGAGACAGGACTGAGAGACACATCAACTGCCACACTCCCCACGGGTCCATGACGTATCCCACATTGTACGTCTCAGCTGGACACGCAGGTTCTCCAGGACATTGTTGTTTTGTTGAAAAAATCTTGTCAATAGCTATTCTCAGATCGGGAAAAACAAAGAGCTAATAGTAGGACTGAAAGTAAGTCCATTTTTATAAACGTGTAAGAGAAAATAAGCAGAAAAATGGAATCAAGAACAGACTAAATAAATTACAACACTCCACAGAAACCTTCAAAAGCCTGACATTTAATGACTTTGTCTGCCTGCCCTAAACCTTCCAAAGTGTAAAACACAACGCAACGCTTTTATCGTCAGTTAGCTTGAAGTTTGCCCATACTCTAGGCTCTGTCAGTCTTTAAAATATTTTATAACCTTGTTGGACATAGAAACAGACTCTCATATATGCCATGGTCGTTTTAAAAGTAGCAAACAAATTAACTGAAGAATACGCTCTGCATAAGTTAACTGATGTAAGCAGGACATACTAATGTACATGTGGTGTGGAGAACACCATTATTTCAGTGGAGATAAAAATAAAAATAAATACCGTAATCAAAAATAGATAGGGGAAAAATGGTCTCAGCTGAAAGTATAAACATAAACACATTACTTTAGTCAAATTTATTAATTATGAGTGTTCATGGCAGCCCTCGCTACGGGTTTCTTCTTAGTTGCAACTGATTACAGTCTGTCTTACTGAACCCTCTGGCAACATCAGTACCAAATCATATTTTCTGTTTAAAAATATTGTCATCTTGCCAAGATCTAACAAGGTCTCTAATGCTTAGAGAAAAATAATAACATGTTGTGGATTTCTACAAGTTTGGCAAAGATTAGAAAAAGATCAAGAGCTGACTGTCTGAAGTAAAAGGACGTTTCAAAGAACCTTTAACTTTTATCACACAGTCTGAATATATATAGGTAACCCCCGATTTACGAACGAGTTTGGGACCTAAGAACGGTTCGCAGGTCGATCTGTTCGCAGGTCAGACCTTCCGTACCCTCGTCACTCGGGGATGTCCTGTATTTTTTTTTTTTTTTTTGTGGTACCAAGTACTGTACAGTACGTACTTCGCCTATCCTAACACACCTAACACAGTGTAATTAATTAATACAGTACAGTAATAAAAATATAAATTAAATAAAAATATAATTTCTTACTTGGAGGTGGTCAAAGCCGCTGCTGCGTCCCGTGTTAGCTCCCTTGTTAGCTTCTGGAGCTAGCCAGGCCGGAGGTGTTCTCGCGGCGGCCTGGCACCATCGGCGATAAATCTGCAGCTGCCTGGGACATCCACAAAGTTCACAGAGACGTTTCCAGCTCGTAATTAATCCAATATGAAGCCATCCTGGTCACCAGTCTTCCAAACCTGGCTGCCTGCAGCCGTAACTATGACCTAAGATGGCGTCCGGTGTTAGCTTCTGGAGCTAGCCAGGCCAGAGCCTGGCCGGAGGTGTTCCCGCGGCGGCCTGGCACGATCTGCGATAAATCCGCTGCTGCCTTAGACATCCACAAAGTTCACAGAGACGTTTCCAGCTCGTAATTAATCCATATGAAGCCATCCTGGTCACCAGTCTTCGGGCCGGCTCCCGGCAGCTAGCCTAAAATGGCGTCCGGTGTTCTACATGAATTTGTGACCGGAGACCCCAGTGACTGAACCTAAAACGCCGTCCGGTGTTCTACATTAATTTGTGACCGTGTAAACTGAAGACCTACTTCCTGTTGCCCAAGATTGCTCAAAAATGATCAGAAATGATCTTTTTTATCATAATTATTATTTATAAAGCCTTTAAAACAACCATAGCTGCAACAAAGTGATGTACACATGAAATTAAGAACATTTAAACACAAAAAAATAAATATTTTTATTTTTTATTTTTTTTAATACAGTAATTTCATATTTTTATTAAATATGATATGTTCGTAGGTCCCGTGGTTCGCAGGTCGATGGGGTCGTAGGTCGGGGGTCACCTGTATATATAT
>JBBPBX010030769.1:0-13392 GCA_038048925.1 Garcialebias charrua
TGAAAAGCAGCTGAAATTAGTTAAAAACATGCTAAAATGTAGCTGAAATGGATGAACAAGCCTAATTTAGCAGCACAAAAGAGAAAGAACACATATTTTTGCTGAATTAAGTCTGCGCAAGAAACAGAAAATTGGCACACACACAAAAAAAGCTGAAATTAGCAAAACATCTGAAAAGTAGCTAAAAAGCAGAATGAAGCTAAAATTACCAGAAGGGAGTGGAGAGAGCACATTTTACCTGAAATAGGTGGGAAAAAAAGTTGAAATGAATTCAACAAATGTGGAATTAGCTGAAAAGGCTAAAATGACCATACAAACTGCTGAATAGTAGCTGAAATAGAAGAAAAATCTGAAACAGGCAAAAATAAGCTGAAAGGAGCTTAACAAGCTGAAATTAACAGAAAGAAGAAGAATAGAAATATTGTGGTTAGCAGAAAGAATAGGAAAGGAGTACAAAACAGCTGAAAAAACTGCTGAATTTAGCTGAAAATGTTTTTACATTTGCATAAGGAAGCTGAAAGAAGCTGAAGCAGAATACAATGTGAAAGGAGCAGTAAAAGGTTGTAAACAGATCTAAAGATTTGAAGGATGTAAAATGAGCTCAATTAATTTTCTATGAGGAAAAAAATGTTAGAAAAGGGCAAAAAATGTAAAAAAGCTAAAGTTGCACCAGGACTGTTCTGAAAGAGCTGAATGTTTTGAATTATGATTTGTTGAAATAGCTTAAAAACAGTGAGACGTGAAAAGATGTTGAAAAGTGTATGGAAGAAAAATGGATCAGAAAAGTGTGAATGCTTCATAAACATTCACACTCGTCACAAACCCTTGAATGTGTGACGAGTGGACGAGACGTAAAAAGAGGCCAGGTTTTGAAAATGCAGCCGCGGGATCACGTTTGTGCCTGTGAGCATTTCCTCTGAGCAACATTGTTGGTTGAGTGTGTTTTGCAGGCACGAGAAACAGAGCGTACAAAGCTGTGGATACTTTGAGTTGTAAATGTGCAAAATCTTCAGACACACACAAGTGTGTGTTCCTCATTCCCAGCACACAGCCCCCTCCCTGGCCTTGGCAGCCCATCTTAATAGTTCTCTTCCCTTTAGTGATGACGCAAATGGCTCACAATTACTGACCCCCACAGTAAAACCTGTAAAACATTAGCCAGCTTGATTAGGAATGACTCTCTGTACTCTCCTCCCAGCTGGCAGGCAGGGGAGGATTTATAAGTGTGTTTCGATGGTCCGTACTCCCCCACAGAGGAGAGCATGTTTATGGTTTTACCTAAAAAAAAGTCTGGAGTTTAGGTCCCAAGTTTGTACCAACTGCTTTTTTTTTTTTTACACCATCATACTTTTATTACACAGTGTTAACATGTGTCCAATCCTGGCCCTCGAGGGCCACCATCCTGCAGGTTTCAGCTGCAGGATGGTGCAGCTCTGCTCCAACACCTGATTTGAATCAAAGTGTGATTAACGGCCGTCTGCAGGACATAAAGGTGTAACTCGACCGTTGAATCAGGTGTGTTGGAGCAGAGAAAAATGCTACAACGTGCTGCCTTCAAGGACCAGGACTGGACATACGGGACTGTGTTGTCCAGAGCGTTTGATTTTCAAAAGGGGAAGATGTTTAATTACCGTATTTTCCGGTGTATAGGTCGCACCTTTTTATGTTTTTTTTTAAGGCCTGCGACCTATACACCAGTGCGACCTATCTAGGGATTTTTCCAATCTATTGGTGATAATTGGACAATGGGACCGATACACCGGTGCGACCTATATACCAGAAAATACGGTACCAAATGCAGAAACTGAAGCCTCGGATATAGTTGACGCGCCGCATAGGGCGCGCGGCCAAAGTGACGCAAACGCGACGTCCCCGCCCCCGCGCTTTGGCCAGCGCGTTGGTTTCGCGCGTGGTCGTGCAACCTCCCAAATTTTGAAGCTCCGCAAGCCTAGCGCGCGCGCCGAATTGATTGACAGGTCGGGTAGGGACCTCCCCGACAGCCTTCACGCCAGAATCTGCAACTGTCTGCGCCGCTGTGGTCGTGGAAACGGCGTCGCGACGCATGGAGGAATGTTTTTTATGTGATTCAAATGTTTTAAATTCCCCGAGCGAGCGGAAAGCCATTTGTTTTTGTTGTGTGATTTCAAACAGTTCTTCTTCTACGGTAGATTTCTTCTTCTACACCCTTTCTTGCAACATATGCACAGGTTTTAGAGGGTACTGCCACCTGCTGGTCAGTAAAAGAACAGCACTTTGCCATGCGCTGCCGTGCCACACTATAAACGCATGCACAGTGCGCGCGCAGCACGCGCGCTCCAGCTTGCGGACCAAAGCGCGACTATATCCGAGGCTTCAGTATAGAAAAGCTTACTGCTGAGAGTGAATATGCTTCTCTATGAAGATGTTTTCAATTTCTCAATTTACCGATCGATCTACGTTCCCACCCTCATCTATGGTCATGAGCTTTGGGTTATGACCGAAAGAACAAGATCTCGGATACAAGCGGCTGAAATGAGTTTTCTCCGCAGGGTGTCTGGACTCTCCCTTAGAGATAGGGTGAGAAGCTCAGTCATCCGGGAGGGACTCGGAGTAGAGCCGCTGCTTCTCCACATCGAGAGGAGCCAGTTGAGGTGGCTCGGGCATCTGGTTAGGATGCCTCCTGGACGCCTCCCTGGTGAGGTGTTCCGGGCATGTCCCACCGGGAGGAGACCCAGAGGAAGACCCAGGACACGCTGGAGGGACTATGTTTCTCGGCTGGCCTGGGAACGCCTTGGGATTCCCCCAGAGGAGCTGCTCCAAGTGGCTGGGGAGAGGGAAGTCTGGGCCTCCCTACTTAGGCTGCTACCCCCGCGACCCGACCCCGGATAAGCGGAAGAAAATGGATGGATGGATGGATGGATGAAGATGTTTTTAAAGTTGTTACAATTATCATAAAAAGGCATGTAATGTCCTGAATGAACATCTTGATAGCTGAACATATAAAATAATTGAATGTATGCTGAAATAGTCCACAAAAATGAGAGTGGTGGTGCAGCGGTTAGAAAAGGTGAGCCTGTGATCAGGAGGTCACATGCTCAAATCCCCAAGATGACACAAAAACTGTGCGTGGTGAAGTTAAAACGTCATATTTGCCTCACTGTGGGCCCTTGAGCAAGGCCCTTAAGACCTCTAGCTGTTCCACTTGTGTGCTCACATGTGCAGAGAAAATACACAGATTGAATTTCCAATTGGGGATTAACAGATTATAATAATCTAAAAACTGAAACAAAACTACAGACAAACAATAGAATACTGACTCAGCAAACACAATTACTTGTACTGAATTTACCTACATAATATGGTTTAAATTTTTTAGAAATTGAACAAGATTAACAATCTAGAATGAAATATATTGGTCATTTTAATTGCTTTTTTAATTTATTATTATTATTTTAGCTTTGTGCAACTTTTATCTACCTGAGTGGCTGCCAGCTATTAAAAAAATGATTTACCAATCTACACAAAACAAAACATAAATAATAAAAACTGTTAAAAACAAAACAATTGCACTTCTATTCTGAATCTTCATCTTCAGAATAAAACTACAATTGTTTAACTTTTGAATTTTTTTGGATTGACGATGACCTGGATGACTGAGAATCTGCAGCATGCAACAAAACAAGCTACAAAACATCAAGAAAACACAAATTATGAGAATACATGCACCTGCAGGTGCTAAAATAAGATCACTTCTCATCGTCACATTATGCAGAATAATGTTTACTATAAGAATAAAAGTCAAAATGTTAGCTTTGAGATGCCTTTAATATTTAGTCAAGTCTCTGGCCTCTGAGCCTCAGAAGAGGCTGACCTACTTTCTGGTTGCTGGCTGAAGTGTAAGCGAGAGCAGAGATATCTGAATGAAGTGCCACACTCATCGCCGCACACAGGAGAGATAAAAGAACAGAGCAGCGGCATGAGGAAAGTATTCAGTCTTTAAGAGAGACGGTGTTAATAATGAATATATGTGTAAGTGTGCAAGCACCTAGGAAGGAAGGCAGATGAGAGAACTCATGTCCCTGCAGCAAGTCGGTGAGAGCATTGTAACTTTTAGCAGACTGAAGGAGATTCATCAAAACCTTTGGCTGAGCTCATTGGAAATCCTGCTGACTGATCTCTGTGGCTCTTCAGCACCACCTTCACTAACACACAGCTGTATTTCTCCTCCTCCTGCAGCAGGGTGCTCTCCAGCCTCCTTTTGTCTGTGTTATTTATGAACACTGGGATTTGGATCATAATAAACCTAAAACACCAGCAGCCTCATATCAACTTAACCAGTGGTGGGTTGTAACTAAGTACAGTACAAATACTTTGTTACTGTACTTAAGTACATTTTTCATGTATCTGTACTTCACTTAAGTAGAATTAAATGTGGGTACTTTTACTTTTACTCCACTACATTTTACATGAAGTATCTGTACTTTCTACTACACTACATTTCTATGATGTGTTGAGTTACAAGTTACATTCACGTTGCAGTTTTTTTATTTGTCTTTAGTTTGTAAGTAACTGATGTTGAGAGGGGAGTTGGTCTCATTGAATCACTGCAAAGTGGACAGGTAACATTAGACCCGCCTTCAAGAAGAGCTGGACGAATGATGGATATTCGAGCACCCACAGCACCACTAACACACCCAAAATGGATTCCACCACAGAGATTCAGCCAGAAGATACACAACACCCATGGCCTTATTGAAAGACTATTGAAATATTATAGAAATATTATTGAAATACTATTGAAATATTATTGAAACATTATTGAAAGACTATTGAACGACTTCAGTACAGCAGGACAGATTTTTTTCTCCCAAAAGAGCCAGACTGGATTCAAAAAACATTGATAACCAAATTCTTCTGAACTTGAACAAGAAATTCTTGCTACAATATTAAAATATGTCAGTTCATGGATGTTAGGAGACAAGAGATGTCTCAAAATGTCTCAACACTCAGGCCCAAGTTTTGAAAATGGTGTCAGGAAGTTAAAATATTGTTCACTTTTGACCCATTACAATGTTGACTAGACAGTATTTTAACTAGAGTTGATGACAAACTGGAGTTGAAATGATCAGATATTCCTTTGTTAGGTGTAATGCTCATTTTTTATGTCAGACAACTTTTACTTTAATGTGTTTACTGCAGTTAAAATGACACATTGGTTTTACTTTGTGTTAAATAAAAACTTTCAAAGGTAAAATATTCCTCTTTCTTGTTTTGCTTAATGACATTTAACTCTGCATGTCATCCCTGAAATGAGCACAGAATCACAAGTAAACAATAAAAACATGCATCAGCATGCATCAGAATAAAAACATGTATTATCTGCAGCATTGCTCATTAAAATGACACAACACTATTAATGTATTACAGAAAATATACATACAGTACAATATGCACACTTATTGATATAGTAGACCATTGCATTAGGTAATACATTCAGCAAGTACTGTTAATTTAATACTTTAAGTATTTTTAAAAGCAAGTACTTATTTACTTTTACTTAGCAGTAAGTAAAAAAGTTAATGTGGTACTTCTACTTTTACTAGAGTACATTTTTGTCTGTTTATTTGTACTTTCACTTAAGTAGAGTGTTTGAGTACTTTCTCCACCACTGAACTTAACACATCCTAACATAAACGCACGAGGCGAGTAATGTTGCATGAATTTGGATCCCCAGGAAAAAAAGGACAATTTTGAATAAGTTGATGAGGTTTTAGAGTTATCGGTGGAGAAGTGGAGTCATTCCCATGACCAGAAAAATGTGATAGGGTGGAAGTAAAACAGCGTGCATTTTGATCATGTGACCCAAAAAACATGCATGTTAGACTAATTGGTAACTCTAAATTGTTTACAATTGTTTACATGGTTGATTATTGTTGTTTAATCTGATTGTTGGAAGTAAGGGGCAGATATAATAAGATTTATTCTTCTTTCTGCTACCTTTCATTTTTTTATATTTTGTACAATATCATTTATGAGATTGTCTTGTATTGTTTCTTTTGTAAAAAAAATGAACACATTTAATAAACATAAACATAAACATAAATTGTCCCTAGATAAAAGTCAAAGTCAAAAGTCAAAGTCAACTTTATTGTCAAAACTGCAATATGTACAGGACATACACAGGATTGAAATTGCATTTCTCTCTGTCCCTCGGTGCAACAGTAACCATTTAAACACTAAAACACTGAAACATTTAATAAACATAAGCATAAAATGAAATAATAAAAGTGTAATACTGTCCTGAGTTTTTGCATAGTAGTTTTTGCATAGTAGTAGTATGAAAGTATGAAAAGTTACACCAACACTAAAACACTAAACATTTAATAAACATAAGCATAAAATGAAATAATAAAAAGTGTAATACTGTCCTGAGTTTTTTGCATAGTAGTATAAAAGTGTAAAAAGTATATCTATAAAATAAAATGAAAGTTCTGGCATTGACATTTGTAATAGAGTGACAAAGCAGCATATGAAGTTTATGTACACAGTATATGTATGAGGTAGTT
Organism: Garcialebias charrua; assembly: GCA_038048925.1. Taxonomy (NCBI): domain Eukaryota; kingdom Metazoa; phylum Chordata; class Actinopteri; order Cyprinodontiformes; family Rivulidae; genus Garcialebias; species Garcialebias charrua. Next base: position 6,546 of record JBBPBX010030769.1, read on the forward strand.
GATATTGGTATAGAGGTAAAGTGGCATATGCAATAAGGCTAGTAAAAAAAATATATATATCAGCAGTAGTGTAGATATAAAAAGTAGTGTAAATGTAAACAGTAGTAATAAATGTAAACAGTAGTATTGAATGAAAACAGTAGTAATAAATGTAAACAGTGAATGTAAACAGTAGTATGACTATAGGCAGTAATGTAATGCAAACATTAGTGCGAATATAAGAAGTAGTGCAAATTGAATGAGGACATGACCGTGAGTTGAGTGTATAACCTGCTTTGATGACACAGAGTCCAGTGTTAAAATCTTTGTGTTTTGTGGTAATGTGTGAAAGTTTTTTGTGTTAAGGCAGTACAAGTGGGAGGGGGGCAGAGCAGGCAGAGAGTTAGCATCCTGACTGCCTGATGAACAGAGCTGTCACTCAGTCTGCTGGTTCGAGCCTGGAGACTCCTCAGTCTCCTCCCTGATGGCAGCAGGCTGAAGCAGCTGTGTAGTGGGTGTGTGGGATCACCTGCCATGCAGAGGGCTTTCCGAGTGAGGCGGTTGCTGTGTAAGTCCTGCAGTGAGGGGAAGGAGGTGCCGACAATCTTCTCAGCTGCTCTCACGATGCGCTGGAGGCTCTTGCGGCAGGATGCAGTACATGCACCAAACCACACAGTGATGCAGCTGGTCAGGACACTTTCTATGGCACCCCTGTAGAAGGTGCACATGATGGGGGTTGAAGCTCCAGCCCTTTTCAGCTTGCGGAGAAAGTAGAGACGCTGGTGAGCCTTCTTGGCCAGTGATGCAGTGTTCCTGCTCCAGGACAGGTCCTCTGAGACGTGCACTCCCAGGAACTTGGTGCTGTCCACTCTCTCCACTGTGGTGCTGTTGATGGTCAGAGGGGCATGTTGGGCATCCCTCTTCCTGAAGTCCACAACAATCTCCTTTGTCTTCTCCACGTTGAGAGTGAGATTGTTGTGTCCGCACCACAAGGCCAGGCGGCTCACCTCGTTCCTGTAGTCCGTCTCATCGTTGTTGCTGATGAGACCTACCACTGTTGTGTCGTCCGCAAACTTGATGAAGTGGTTGGAGCTGTACGATGGTGTGCAGTCGTGTGTTAGCAGGGTGAATAGAAGGGGGCTCAGCACACATCCTTGTGGGGCCCCTGTGTTCAATGTGATGGTGCTAGATGTGTTACTCCCGATCCGTACTGTCTGTGGTCTCCCGGTCAGGAAGTCTAGCAGCCAGTTACACATTGAGGTGTTCAGCCCCAGACTGTCCAGTTTATGGATGAGCTGTTGGGGGATGATGGTGTTGAATGCCGAGCTGAAGTCGATGAACAGCATTCTAACATAAGAGTCCTTCGTGTCCAGATGTGTGAGAGCTGTGTGGAGGGCAGAGGAGATGGCATCGTCGGTTGAGCGATTAGGTCGGTATGCAAATTGGAAGGGATCCAGGGAGGCAGGGAGGACAGATGTGATGCTTTTCATGACTAGCCGTTCAAAGCACTTCATCAGGATGGGGGTGAGTGCTACTGGACGATAGTCATTGAGGCAGGAGGGCGTTGCCTTCTTTGGGACAGGGATGATGGTGGTGGCTTTGAAACAGGTGGGGACGATGGCCTGACTCAGTGAGATGTTAAAGATGTCCGTGAAGACCACTGCGAGTTCCCCTGCACAGTCCTTCAGCACACAACCAGGTATGTTGTCAGGACCAGAAGCTTTCCGGGAGTTGATCTTGATGAATGATCGCCTTACGCTGTCTGGGGATGAGTGTGTGATTGGTCGTTTATCTCTAAACACATATATAAATTCAAGAGAAACTAGAGAATTTGCATTTCCTCTGAAAATGCATTGTGAATGTTTAATACAGAAGAACTTGCTGAAAAACAGCTGAATTTAGTTAAAAACATGCTAAAATGTAGCTGAAATGGATGAACAAGCCTAATTTAGCAGCCCAAATGAGAAAGAACACATATTTTGCTGAATTGAGTTTGCACAAGAACCAGAAAATTTGCACACAAAAGCTGAAATGAGCAAAACAGCTGAAAAGTAGCTAAAAAGCAGAAATAAGCTAAAATTACCAGAAGGGATTTTTATCCCTGTGGATAAGGGGCTTTAAGTGTCCCTGTGATGAACTGGAGACCTGTGTCCCCCACCTCTCACACATAACTGCTGGATATGGACACCAGTGACCTCCTGTGACCCAGAAAGGAAGAAGTGGTAAAGATAATGGATGCTTATTCTAACAGCTTCTTTGTGTGCTGACACTACAGTGTTTGTCCATCCCAGGTGAACGACAGTGCTTCATGCAAATGGACATGACTGCATGTTGTCATCCTCACTGCTGCCCTCTGCACACTCAGTGAGAGGCGTTTTTATTTGGCTCCAGCTGTTTTCATTCAAGAGCTTGTCCCTCAGTCACAATGAGCTCATTGTGTTATTACATCTGCACCTCCTCTTTATTCTGCCTGATGATTTTACAATAGTAAAGACATTTTATAAATAACTGAGGTGCTCTGTAAGAGCACAAACTTATGATTTGTTTTATTGTGGATAAGGTTCATATTTACAGGAAATCAGGAAACAATATTTCTTATCTCAATACAGACTTGAAAGCATTTTTGTTACAATGGCGTTGTTGATAAAATGAAGAATAGCTGTTTTAGGGTAGTCAAATGATGTGAAATCATCTTCTTAAGAAAGTGTGCTGGATGTTCTTCCACACCTGAATAACTTTTGGAGTCATCCTAATTCAAGATGGCTGCTATAGCTGATCAGCACAAAATAAGCTATAACTCTGTAAATTGCACAGTGAGCTACAATTAGAAGTGGTAGTAGTTGAGAGTCATTTAGCTGAGCATATGCAAAATGTTGGACCTAAGCAGTTTTAACCCTGTTATTTCTCAACACTCAGTAAAATGATCTTCATTTAAAACTCTTTAAAGTGGCAGTCGTTACGGATTATTTCCATTAATTAGAACTTAACCTGTAAAAAAAATGACTCACATTAATTTCTCACATTAGTTTGTTAATGAAGAACTGTAATTCCAAGCCTAGTTTGTAGAAATAGATCTGAGCTTCATTTATTGCAAGTTTGCTGCTAAAATAAAACAGTTTGTATTTGTTTTATTTTCATTGTGTTTGTTGTTGGTTGTTGAGCACCGGTACGGTAATCTTCAACTTTATTCATTATTTTGACATAATCTCAGAAAAATGCTTCATTACTTTGGAGTGTGGCATGTTAATTTTTGTTTAGCTGTAATCCTGATAGCTATATTTCCATTTTTCAAAGGTTGATAGCGTGTCTTTATTTCTTGGGCTGTTTCAAGTTGTTTAAGTTAAGAATGTTGCTGTATGAGCTGTAGTCTGAGCTATGGGGCGCCATCATGAGCAAACAGACGGTGAAACAAAGGTCATAGCTTGTACAAAGATGCTGTTTTTCGCAGTCTGTGTACTGGAGCTGCAGGACAAAACCAAATCAATTTGGAAAGTTTACTGCTTCATCTGTGTTGTACTGCCTGGAGGGTCTCCACGAAAAACCTGCAGAGATCTAAGAAAGCAGTCGCCTGTGGTTTTATCTCTTCAGGAAACACATCAGCAGAGACCTGTCGTGCCATCTGAGACTGTTTTGCTCTTTTTTTTTTTTTTCCATAATATTGGTTTCTCATGAAAATGATCCCCGTTTGAGCAAAATGAACAGCAGAATGAGATACAGGTGCTGGCCGTAAAATTAGAATACAGTATCATGAAAAGTTGATTTATTTCAGTAATAACATTCAAAAAGTGAAACTTGTATATTATATTAATTCATTACACACTGACTGATATATTTCAAATGTTTATTACATTTTTGTTGATGATTATAACTGACAACTAATGAAATCCCCAAATTCAGTATGTCAGAAAATTAGAATATTGTTTAAAGGTTCAATATTGAAGACACTCAGTGAAAAACTCTAATCAGATATCTAACTCAAAACACCTGCAAAAGCCTTTAAATGGTCTCTCAGTCTAGTTCTGTATGCTACCAAATCATGGAGAAGACTGCTGACTTGACAGTTGTCCAAAAGACGACCACTGACACCTTGCACAAGGAGGGCAACAAACAAAAGGTCATTTCTAAAGAGTCAGAGTCAGAGTCAGAGTCAGAGAGTCTTTATTGTCATTTGCACCGCATGTGGTACATGAGATGAAAACGAGATTATGTACACGAGGTCCCAGTTACATCCAACAACAAATGAAAGAGAAAAACAGTAATAACATCGAGAACTAACTAAGAAAAACATCAACTAGTAATACACTAAGCCTAATATAGTGGGAATAAACAGCAGCACGAACATGAGTTTGTATGAGCAGATGGTCACAGATGGTCACAGATGAACACAGCAACAAGAAAACAGATCAGCATCACCATGATGTGATATTTTGCAGTGTTTATTTTAATTTTATTTTTATTTATTCATGAGTCTAACAGCCTCAGGGTAGAAGCTGGTAGCCTCAGGGTAGAAGCACAGAGCTCTGTGTTCAAACACATTAATAGAGAGGCAAAGGGAAGGAATGTGGTAGAAAAAGTTTACAAGCAATAGAGATAACTGCACCCTGGAGAGGATTGTGAAACAAAACTAATTCCAAAATGTGGGGGAGATTCACAAAGAGTGGACTGCAGCTGGAGTCAGTGCTTCAAGAACCACCATGCACAGACATATGCAAGACATGGGGTTCAGCTGTCACATTCCTTGTGTCAAGCCACTCTTGAACAAGAGACAGTGTCAGAAGTATCTCACCTGGGACTGCTGCTGAGTGGTCCAAAGTTTCTGATGAAAGTAAATTTTGCATTTCCTTTAAAAATCAAGGTCCCAGAGTCTGGAGGAAGAGAGGAGAGGCACAGAATCCATGTTGCTTGAGGTCCAGTGTCAAGTTTCCACAGTCCGTGATGGTTTGGGTGCCATGTTATCTGCGGGTGTTGGTCCACTGTGTTTTCTGAGGTCCAAGGACAATGCAGCTGTCTACCAAGAAGTTTTAGAGACTTCATGCTTCCTGTTGCTGACCAACTTTATGAAGATGCAGATTTAATTTTCCAACAGGACTTGGCACCTGCACACCGTGCCAAAGCTAACAGTACCTGGTCTAAGGACCATGGTATCCTTGTTCTTAATTGGCCAGCAAACTCACCTGACCTTAACCCCATAGAAAATCTATGAGCTATTGTGAAGAGGAAGATGTGATACACCAGACCCAACAATTCAGAAGAGCTGAAGGCCACATCAGATCAACCTGGACTCTCATAACACCTGAGCAGTGACACAGACTGATCCACTCCATGTCACGCCGCATTGATGCAGTAATCCAGGCAAAAGGAGCAACAACTAAGTATTGATGCTGTACATGCAAATACTTTTCATGTTCATACTTTGCCAACTTGGCCAACATTTATAAAAATAAAATTTTTAGTTGGTCTTAAGTAATATTCTAATTTTCTGAGATACTGAATTTGGAGTTTTCATTAGTTGTCAGTTATAATCATCAACATTAAAATAAATAAACATTAGAAATATATCAGTCTGTGTGTAATGAATGAATATAATATACAAGTTTCACTTTATGAATGGAATTACTGAAATAAATCAACTTTTTCACGATATTCTAATTTTATGACCAGCACCTGTATGGTTTCTCTACAAAAATCTGTAGAAATGGACTGAGCAACTCTAATGGAATATTGCGGAGCCTTCTGATGTCACCCCTCATATGGGACTCTCTCTGCTGCTCAAATTTAGTGCTCAGCTTTGATATTGTTTTCTTGGCACATGAAAGGGAGCGTTGCAACTTCAGCATGGTCTGAGTCTGTCTTTCAGAGTGTGAGATGAAAGGTTGAGTTGCATGAGATGGTCAGAAAACTGAAAGGTTGTTTGTGTGCGCACGCCTCGAGCGCCTCGCTGATACTAGAGCCTCCTAATGGAGCAGGACTTTTGCTGCAGCCGTGGAGGATGTCGCTGCCAGCTGTTATACTGTAAAAGTAAAAACCTGTCATTAGGGGGGTGAAGAACTATCATTTAAAATGATTAACATCTCATAAATGGGTGTTGTCTACTGTTAATTGCTAATTAATTTTAATTTTTTACATCTGGTATGTGTTTTTATTCAGACCATTAGATAAAATATTTGAGAGAGCTTTACAGTGATACATTATGAGAGCTTTTCTTAATACTTATTCAACATCGAGCAATGCAAGAACTTTTCTGTAACAATGGTTTTCCTTTTTTTCAAAGGGTATGTATAACTTCCTTTGTTCGCTATCAGGGTCACTGCACTTGTGTGGCATTGTTGAGCAGAAACTTGCTGAAGGACAAGATGTATAATAAATACAAAGCCCACAAATCATTTACACGCAACTCAACTTGACAAAGGTGCATATTAAGTTGTGTTAAATAGTTACAAAAACACATTTACATGGTTTAAACCTGCTTAACAGTAACATGCAGAGCCCTAATCACCCTATAAACTTTTGATTAATAACAGCACAGCCATAAATCTCTTGCTATGATGAATACAGTATGTTACTTACAACCACAATAAACAGAAAAAATATAGATAATGCGGTATTATTACCTCCTCTTCACAAGCAAAGTTTTATGTGAAAAAAAAAAATTAAAAGCACGTTCACAAGTATCCTTCCATCCATTATATTTACACGCATCATCCTTTTTGGGTATGGGGAGTCACTTGCCCATGTCCAGCAGTCACTGTGTGAGAGGTGGGGGACACCTGGACAGGTCTCCAGTCCATCACAGGGACACACAGAGACAAACAACCATTCACTCTCTCACACCTAGACAATTTAGGATTACCAGTCAGCCTAACATGCA
>JBBPBX010030769.1:13772-34968 GCA_038048925.1 Garcialebias charrua
GTGTCCCTGACTTGTGACCCGTCCAGAGTGTCCCTGCCCCTCGCACAGTGATTGCTGGACATGGGCACCGGCAACCCTCATGACCCAAAATGGAAGAAACAGGTACAAGATAATGGATGGATGAATGGTTTGTGAACACAAATACCTCAGTATTATACCAGTTTTTAAATGGTTTTCTCTTACCCTGAGAACATTAAACTTAATCATTGTTCTCAAATGTTCTTTAGAGGGAGATGTAAAAATGATCAGAGCCAAACAAGCTACTGGAAGTCTTGACTCAAGTCACCAAAGTTCATGCTCTGCACTTCGGTGTAGTGGCAGGGCTGCCGACTTGGGACCCGAAGGACACAGGTTCAAGCCCCGGCCACTACACACCTTAGGGTGTCTATGAGTGCACACCTATTTCCCCAGCTCCCCGGGCGCTTTCTATGGCTGCTCACTGCACCACCTGGTGGTGGTTGGGTTAAATGCAGAGACGAATTTCGTCTTGTATGAGAAACATACACAGATGATAAAAATGTGACATTATTATTATTATTATTCAGGTATAACATCCTACAATGTTCAGTCAGGTCATCTGGTTGGTTTCTTTTCTGGAGTATGCTGTTTGTGGGAATCAGTTTTGTTTGGTGGCATCTCAAACTGAGGAAGTCCTTTGGATGACAAACAAAACATCTCAGCAAAAAAAGAAACCGTCCAGATGACCTGACTGAACATTGTTGGACTTGACACAAGTTCTTTCTTCGTGTTTCGATTTGTTGTTTATGTGGCAGTTTATGCCATCTAGTGGTGTGGCGCTTACATTTCATCGTTTTCGTTAGAATGTGGGAACAGAAAAAAGAAATCAATTTAGAAATATCCAAGCACAGTTGTGTAAATTTGCTCCCCAATTTGTAAACATTTTTGTTATTTCGCATGAGAGTTTTCTCTTTTGTTGGACAGAAGTGGGTGCAGCTCAGCTGGGAAAAGAGACTCAGAGGATTCACCCATTTATCAAAGTCTTATGACAGCTGGAGGGTCATTTGTTTATGCCTGCACCCTAAATCAACTAAAATAATTTCATGAACTCACAAAAAACCTAATGGGGTTTTAAGTGTTTTTATGTAATACCTAAAAAAAGAGTGTTCATTTGTGGAAAACTTTGAATTTTACCCAGACAACGACTGGAGACAGGTCTTTGTGAACTTTGAAAATATTTGTTAACAGCTGCGGTTTTTGAATAAGGTAGTAAATCAGTCTAATAACATTTCTTTACTTTATTATTTTCATTAGTATTCATTAAAATTATTCCCTGGCAACTACAGATTAGGAAATATTTTCTAATAGGACACTTTGCTGCAGTGTTGTGTCAATAAATGTAAGTAAAATAAATTGACCTCAAATGAAAATGTAACGGGCAAGAACATTATTTTTAATTTGGGTGTTAAGCCAAGCAGAACTCTGAGGAAACACCAATAAAACTCCTGTATTGTCAGCCATATTGCAGTAGTTTACATAATGCTTCCACACAGTATGACACTGCACAACTGTTTCCACACACAGTAACTTACTATAATTTTCAAATTAGCTTTCATACTGAGCTCGGTCTGCAGCAGCAATTTAGCAACACACTAGTTTAGCCTCTCATTATGGTGCCGAGTAAACTTACAAAAAGGTGGAACAGTTTCTTCTTAACCTCTTAAGTATCATATTCAACCAAGAATCAATGACAGAACAGCGCTTATGCGTGCGTAGAATCCCGGGAAAGTGGAAAATGGGTTTATGAGGCCTGTGGGAGAACACAGTGGCTGGTAATTAGGCAAAATAAAAAAATCCCCAGCCTTCACATGGCCCTAAGGCAGTAAATAAGAGCTAAAGTAAACCAGACCTGACTGTGAAATTGCATTAGATACATGTGCTTAATGGAAAGTTTAAAAAAAGAGAAAATGCCTAATGAGAGTTTCCATCTCTCCCCACCCGCTACATTGTTTTATTTTATTTATTTATTTCTTGCACAACCTTTACTGCTCATCCTTTTTTCCTGTCACATTGTAGTTTATCTGTGTTGTATTAGTGCTTCTGTTATAGCAGACACTGAATGTGTGGTTTGAACATGTTTGTGTCTTTGTTTCCCCACAGATGCTTTCCCGCTCAGACTGGGACCACAAGAGAGGCTCTCGAGGATCACAGGTTAGCACAGTCCTCAGATGTACAAACTTTCCAAACTGGGATATTTTTGAAGTGGTTTCCTGTAAAATCATCAGTATACCTACAATAGACAGTGGTCATTATCAGTATGAAATATCAGGCAAAAGACAATCAAAGCTTTCTACTAGTCGGAGTGATGCAAGTTCCAAAGCTGGTTTTGCCACCCTCATGGCACTCCGGTCTCAAAAGTTATAGAGCAATTCATGCAAATGATATTTAATGACGCCATTATTTACATAGAATATAGGCTGGGCAGCAACAGAGTTTAGCACTTCCAGTAAATTATAATGCATTTGGGTGTTTTTATTGTCAATTTTATTAGGATACTAATGTTTTTTGTATAAACCTCTACAGTATAGTGTTTTTAGATAGATTTAGGTTTATTATGTCATTTGCAGATCAAGACGTGTCAACAATGCAATAAAATGCTCGGAACGAGAAGAACTAAATCTAAATTTCAAGCGGCATGTAAAGAGAATTTCACATATAGTTAAACTTAATCTGGCAAACTTCAAACATATCAGACCTTCTCTGACAACAGAATCAGCAAAGGCTTACATGCATGCCATGATCTTCAGCCATATGGCCTATTGCTATACTACATGGTCTCACACTTCAGAGGCCATTTTGAAGCCCCTAAAGTCTCTTTTTAAGAAGAAAACACTGAACATTTTAGACAAAAAGCTTTTACAGTATCATTATTGTAACATCATAAATAAGTACAACATTTTGGACTTAGATAGCTTTCAGATTTTTATGGATGCTTGCCTGATTTTTAAAGTTTTAAATGGACTTGCTCCTCCTCCTTTAGTGTAGTTCATACGTTAAAACAAAAAACAAGTACAGTAAACACAAGAGCACTGAGCAGAGGAAATTGTGATGTGCAACGGCGCAGGACTAAACTTGGCCAAATGGTGGTGTCCATCAGAGGCACGCAGTCGTGGAACACACTACCAGTTTCTATCAGGAACTGTAGCACCTACTCTGGTTTTAAAAACTCTTTGAAACTTTGACTAAAAAACAAACTAGAGGTGCACTCATGTGTAGATTACTTTGTCCATTTTCTTATGGCATCATATATTTATTGTAATTTCATGTTGAGTTATGTGCAGTGCTTTAAGTGGAAAAAAATAAGTGCCGGTACCCTCCCTAAAGTCATAATAATATGCATACCTGCAAACTCAGAAGGGATGAAAAAGGTGACAAACGTTGCGCCAACCCCCCCCGAAAGATTTTGTAATTTTTTAACATGCTTCAGGTAAAAGTCATTTACTAACCTAATTTAATGAGGACATAAATAGGAAAGATTGTGTCAACCAAAAAATTAACAACCAACAACAGCAGCAAGTCAAATACAGCAGAACATTTTGCTAACAATGCGCTGCTCCGAGTCAACAGATGCATTTAAAAACTTAAGACTTATCTCTTCAGACAGGCTTTTGGTTAATTTTGTACATTGATTTTAGAGTTTGTTATGTTTTACCTTTCTGTATAGTACTTCTGTGATTTTATGATTTTATTTTTCCTTTTGTAAAGCACTATGACTCTCATGTCTGTGAAATGTGCTATATAAATAAAACTTACTTACTAACAGTAAAAACTAGTTTCTTAAATATGCTGGTGAAGATGTTTTGCCAGAAATTTTGAATAAAGTAGATGCCATTTCCTGCATTCTTGTGTATTTTAACAAGTTGTTAAACATCTATGTTTACCTACATGTAAACATGATTCACTAACTATTTTAGAGACATCTAACAAAATAAAGTCAGGTCCTGTGGACAGATTAAAAAATTGTTTAAATTATTATTGATCATGAATCAGGATATTTTAGAGACACCTCATTCAACTAGTTCATATAGACATCATCCTGTTTTTAAATTCACTCCTGTGGTAATTAAATTAATGTGATACTTTATCTCAGTGGCTTTAGGGGTGCAATTGACTGTTATTTTGTTAATTTTTATTTAGTTTTATTTGTAACACAACATGCCATTTTACTAAACAATGGTTACACTGCATGTATAAAAATATTAACTTTACCCACACGTTGGAGGAGTTACTTCCGCTTCCCTCGCGCTCTGTCGCGCTGCAAAGTTTGTTTTTGTTTTTTTACAGAGTTCGCTGTCGTCTCCTCCCCCTGTCTATCCTGAGGTTGTGATTGGCCAAAATGACGCGCTCCACCAAAGATGTTTTATTGTTGTGAAGATGCATTACTCTTTCTTGAAATCCAGTCGGGGGAAATGATGCATTCTAATCTGCCACGGGTCTTTCAAGTGGAGAAGACGAAAATAAGTTCCGGAACGCACCTTACGCTTAAAAAAAGTCCCGGTACTGTCAGGGTTAAATTTTAGAAGTGGCGGAACTGGGTACCGGTGAGTTCCGGCCCACTTAAAGCACTGGTTATGTGTTATATAGGTGATGTTTGTACTTTGTATTATTCTCTGCTCTTTTGTTTTGTGGGATGTTTCTTGTTCTTACCTGCCTTAGGACAACGGATGAAAATTAGCTAATGTGCTAACTCCAGCATATTTACATTGATGCTTACTGCTGACATGTTGATTAATATGCACTGTCCTAATTTAAATAAATAAATAAATAAATGAATTACAGTAAATGAAGCCAACTCGACTTGCCAACACCCCCCCCCCCACACACACACACACACACAAATCTGTAGCAACAACAAGAAATACCAAAGCATGCAACAAAAATACAAAAAACATGTGCCAAAAAGGGATAAATTGAAATACATCTACAGCAACATGGTGCTATTGAAAGAGTGGTTCTGTTGGCAGTGAGGTTATCAACATGGTCCCATTAGCACCAATGTAGTGTTAGCAGTGTGGTTCTGTTAGCAACATGGTACTGTTAGCAGTGCGGTTCTGTTAGCAACATGGTACTGTTATGCCCCTTTTCCACTTGCTCGGCGCAGATCGGATCAGATCGGTTCAGTTCGGATCAGCTCACGTGTGATTGTGTTTCCATTACACTTCTGTACTCGTTCTGTGGGCGGGGTCCAGAATCCTACTCATCTTACCACCTGGTGGCGGTAGTGCTCCCTCAAGCTATTTACTAGCCACCACTAGAAGAAGAACACAATAAAGGCTTTTGACAGAATGTTGTGGAAGAGATGTCATTCTCTAATTGAAGTACCTCATGAGCTGTAATTTTTAAACCTAATTCATAATCTTACCTTGTTGCCTTCTCTGCCTGCTTTAAACCCATGCATTTTCCAATTTAGTATACATTTTTACAATAAAGATGTATTAAAAACACATTTTATTATTTAGTCATGCACAAGGTTCTTGATAAAGTTGCAAAATATCACAATGTGATCTTTGGAACTGCTTTTACAATAAACTACAGACTTGAAAACAATTTGGTTAAATTTTGTCTTCAAAAGTTTAAGGTTTTTCTTTCATTAAATTTATAAACATAGAATTATTACAATAATATTAAATATTCAGTTTGTCTGCAAACACCATGGGGTCCTCCTACAAGTGCTGAAGATGTGGCTGGTGATGCCTGTCTCCCTGGTAAAGCTGCTGCTGGAAGCAGAAGATGATGGATGGATGATGGATGGATGGTGAAGAAGACCAAACACAGCATGAGTGGTCAGTTCAGTAGAACACCCGCCTGTTTGCTTCAGATCAGCTGTACAAATCTCTGCAGGTTCAAATAAAAGCTGCACCAGGTCTTTCAGCTGAATCTCTCAGGGGTCACAGTTGGACGGTTGATAAGTGAAAACTGTCCTTTCTGAATTTTTGCCTGTTTTTGTCTGACTTCATAGAACCAAATAATTTATAACGTAATAACAGGTGAGCAGATTCTAATAATATTTTTCTCAGGATTCATTAGAAGTCAAATACAAATGGAAAATTTTCTTAACTTCCAGTATGGATTCAAACAAACACTATACACACTTAACATTGTAAAATATGTTTAGGACATTAATGTTCAATGACACCACTTAAGAAAAAAATGTTTAATAGGAAAAGTAAGAAGTGAAAAATGTACAAAAATAAAAATACTGCATCAAACTAAGGATTTTCTATCCGTTGTCTCACGGGCTTCATCCAGAAGAAGTGCAGAAATAAGACTTTTCTTTACTGGACTCTTTTCTCTTGACTGGAAAAGAAGAAACAGGTGGTTAATCCAGTCTAGATACTGTTTTTAAAAAAATACATAAAACAAAGGGAGTGATGTGGAACATGTGTCCATTCTTACCACAGAAACTGCAGCGTTGTGCAGCTGTGACGTGCAGCTGGGCTTCCACAGAGATCTGTCAGGTGTAGACTTTGCTGATGGAGCAGGGCAGAAGCCAGTCGCTTGGAGGATTTAAATGTGGAGTTTAGAGATGAACCGTCACACGCTCAAATACGTTCTGGATAAAATACAGTGAGAAACGTTGGTTACGTACTGTAACCCCAGATTCTATGAGTATTGGCGGAGCCCTTTAGCTCCACCTATTGGATATCTCTTCTCGCGTCAGCATCATACTGAATAACCTTTTAGTCCATGCCCACCTACAGTGTGGGCCCGCCCCGTGTCTACTTCATCCCTCGACACGGAAGGTACTGCCTCGAACATCTCATCATTCAGCCGTTCAAGAGCCAATGGGGCCCACAAAGATAAAGGGCTCCGCCAATACTCATAGAATCTGAAAGTTATGCACCATAACTTATGTTTCCTGAAGTAAGGGAACGAGGTGCAACATACTTGCTATGGGAATTGCGCCCCCACGAGATTACCTGAAGGAATACATTCACACCTTTACGGCTAGGGCGTCAACGTCGCGCCAGAGGCCCCACCCTCTGGGTATTTAAGCGGCTGACGCCCATCCATCTTTCTCCAAAATTGCACTTCACCGAGCTTTCAGCATTGAAAAGGGCCAGATATGTTGCACCTCGTTCCCTTCCTTCAGGGAACATGAGTTATGGTGCATAACTTTCAGTTCCCTTTCAGTCAAGTTCTCTCGGTGTAACATACTTGCTATGGGAATGTAATTCATTCACGCCCTTGAAATGCACAGTAAAATGCATGCTAGTGTGAACGTCTGCCCTTGATCAGCAGGCATCTCAAGGCTACTTTCTACTGTGTGTTAGAAAGGACAGCCTGAGTAACATCACACGCAGTAACATCCAAACTGTAATACTTTGCAAAATAGTTTAATGAGCTCCAGTTCGCAGCAGCACAAATGTCTGCAACTGGTACACACTTGAACAGTGACCACGAAGTGGCCAAGCCCCTAGTCGAGTGAGCGTGCACTCCAGAAGGCACCTGTTGACCTTTGCTACTGTACGCCATCTTAATGGCCTCAGTCACCCAATGTGAGAGGCGTTGTTTTGATAGGGCCTTTCCGGTAGCAGGAGCTGCAAAGCATACGAACAGTTGATTAATTTTTCTCCATCCAGCTGTTCTCTGCATGTAAGTGTGTAAAGCTCTCACGTGGCAGAGAGCCTTCAGCCTTTCCTGTTCCTGAGAGAGGACAGGAGCAGGTGGGAAGGAGGAGAGATCAAAGTCCAGACTCCTATGGTTCAAAGTCAAGACCTTGGGGTTGTATGCAGGATTAGGCCTTAGGGTGAACTTTGACCCATCAGGGGCGAATCTGGTACACATTGAATGCACAGACAATGCATGGAAGTCACCCACGCGTTTCGCTGAGCAAATTGCCAAGAGTAGAGCGGTTTTATAAGATAACAAATCTATCTTAACCTCGCTCAGTGGCTCGAATGGAGGATCACACAGAGCCCCCAAGACCAGGCTAAGATCCCAACCAGGGGTCAGGATCCTGCTGGGTGGTTTTATTCTTAGCACGCCCTTCATAAATCTTATTATGATTGGATTGCACCAGGTGTCCTGTGTCCCAAGCCTTCGTGACAGGCTGAAATAGCTGATAGGAAAACTTTAATCATTGAGAAAGAACGACCTTTTTCCAGTAAGTCCTGAAGGAAAGTCAGGAGCTGAGCCAGGTCGCACGAGTAAGGAATAATATTTCTTTCTGTGCACCAAGCTTCAAAAATACGCCACTTCTGTGCGTAGAGAGACTGTCTTGACATAGCACGAGCACTTTGGATGCTTTTTACCACATTTTCCTTCAGGCCTGATGCCATCAGCTTGTTCTTCTCTGCCAACAAACTGAAATTTTTAACAGCTCCCAGCCTAAACGGCGAGACTACTTCTTCTGGTGACATAGTTTGACCCTGAAGAAGAACAGTTGGTGTATCCAGTTCCCCTCCAGGGACCCTGGAAGCTGTGACCCCCTGGGGGTCAACCAAGTTGGGGAGAAGGCTTTTTGTTGATGTGCTACCAGGTTTCTCTGATCGAGAGTGATCGAGGACAGATGCAACCTGTTGTCCTTATTAGACAGAAGTGGAGCAGAATGTCTGTTTTCTCTCTCCTTGTTTGGGGTCATGGGACTGAGAAGCTGTGAGTTTTGTAAACGAGCAGATCTCCTGACCCCAATTTGTTTCCTGGATGGGTCCAGTCTACTGGTCCTCAGCCTTGACAGAGCATTGGAACCAGACAAACCCGTTTCACCCGTTGTGGGGATATTGTTTAAAAGCAGAGCTGAACCAGCACAGTGAGAAAGGTCACGTGCTGCCGGATCACTACTTGGACATTGCGTGTCGCTCATTAATGATATAGGGACAGCTGCAACGTGAGAACGTGGAGATGATTCTTTGTGCTTGGCAGACTTTAAATTGTCTGGTGATAGAGAGCCCAGTTCCCTTCGAACAACAGGAAGAGGAATCTGATTAAGCTCTGATTTGTTTACGCACACAGCAGTTTGAACACAATTGCTTTTGTGAACGTGTGAAGCTTGTGGTTGCCTGTGAGCTCCTGACTTGGCCCCCCCAGTCGTTATATTCTGTCGGCATGTCACGTGTTTGCTTGGTTAGTGTATTGACCGCCCCGTCGTTCACAATGGAGGGGGCTGGAGCACGTAATCCTCCTCACCTGTCTCCATGAGGTGTGGGAGGCCTGCTTGCAGACGTCTCTGTGCCTGTCCGCTACAGACGGAGCAGAGTCACCCTGCCGGGGCTCATTGATTAGGCTAACACCGGTGAGCCGTGAGGGAGAGGAGGGATACGGCCCCCTCCCTTTATGATGGCTGGCAGGCCAGAGGGACCTGTTCTGCTGAAGTTACTTGTGTTTTGTTGTTGTTTGTTTATTTGTTTTATTTGAGAGTCAATAAAACAGAGAGGAGCCAGGACAATGGGAGCATGATAGAAGCTCCGGGATCCACCCAGGAGCGTTTAAGCTCCGTAAGGAAGTCCGGAAAGATGGGCATCTTTTGCGACGTTGTTGGTTGTTTCGTGTGGAAGTAGCTTCCTGCTAGCCTCGTAGCCTGCTGGCGAGGCGTCGGGTTCAGCCACGTGATCTGCAGAGCATCTGCTTCCCCACAACACAAGTCAAACAGGGCCGGTACCGACAGGTCCGGTTCCGGGAGGATGTGCGCCAGGTTCTGGGAGGAACTCACGATTTCTCCCTTGTCACCAAATTCGGCATCTAGGTCGGACACTTCAGACGTCGAGTCCTCGGCGGCACCCGAGGAATCCGACATTTCGTCCTCTCCGACTCGTCCGCTGTATTCCAGGTCCACATTATCGGGTTCCGGAGCAGGGGGAAGCTGACGTACGACCTTGAGCGCCGCGCTTCTAGCCATGGATTTGGCCAGCGCGACAACCCGTCGTCTCCTCATTGCAGCCGACATTTGACGGCAGTGAGGGCAAGAGTTGGGGAATTCCAGCGCCTTCCTTGCATGCAGAATACCCAGGCAGATAGGACAGGCCTCGTGGGTGTCCGTCGCCGAAAGGGAGCGACCGCAGCCGCTGGGGCAAGGGTGCGAGCGAGGACTCGTCGTCCTGGTCTTTCTCCTCCTTATCTTCCGTCTTCCCTTCTCGGGAGCCATGTCCTGAGAAGCGTCGTCTTTTCTTTAAAGTTGTTTTCTCCGTCGTCTTTTCTTTCGCTCAAAAAACCTGCTAAGGTTAGTAGGAGGCTGTGACGCAGTTAGCGCCTTTGAGCGAAAACCTACGGAAAAGAAGAAAACTTCAAGGGTGAGTAGAAAAATGCCAGACTAGCTTTCGCCAGCCCATCAGTGCCTAGGAAAAAATTCTCTGTACGCCTAGTGTTGGGAGCGAGCTCACCTCAGTCGAGCAATGCGACCACAGAGAAGTCCCACGAAGTTCAGGTGTTTAAGCGAGGTGAAGGGCAAAAAAGAGGGAGATGGAGGGGCGCTCACCGCCTAAATACCCAGAGGGCGGGGCCTCTGGTGCGGCGGTGACGCCCCTGCCGTAAAGGCGTGAGTATATACCTTCAGGTAATCGCGCGGGGATGCAATTCCCATAGCAAGTATGTTGCACCGAGAGAACATGACTGAAAGGGAACTGTATTTTTCTCCTCGTCTCTGCAAATTACTCCCTTTGACAGTAGCCCTTTGATCTCTGTCCTCAGGGAGGAGCTCTGCTCTGACAGCTCGTCTTTAACATTCCTCTGAACGGAGGAGGTTTTGCAGCAATTCGGAGCGTATACCCTCTGCGTGTGAGCGCCACATGGACATTAACCATTCCAAGGGCTCTACCTCCATCACGTGAGTGACTCACGGGAGCCCTGGTCAGAAAAGGATGGATGGATTTCTTAGAGCTGCATAATGTCTGCGTGTTTGCATTGATAGAAGGCGAACTCTGAGGTTGGGTGCTACTTCTGCCGCACGCGATCCGCCGCGCAGGCGGCGGCTTGCGTCTTGCTGTCGTCATCGCTCCGCGCTCTGCTAGCAAGCTCGCAACTAAGGAAAACACATGCTGATGTGCGGTGTTGTCTTTTCTGCATGCAGTCCGCCACGTGATTGTCTCCACACTACGAGTCGTCTGTGAGACTGCAGTGGAGCAAACATACGCTGAGGCAGGGCGCTGCTTTCGCCGCACGCGGTCTGTTGCACAAGCGTCGGCTCGCGTCTTGTTGACGTCATTGCCCCACGCTCTGCTAGCGGGCTCACAGCTAAAGTGAGCAAACACTCATGCGCGGTGTTGTCTTTACTGCACGCAGTCCTCCGTTTGACCGTCTCTACATTGCGAGTTGTCTGTGAGACTGCAATTGAGGAAACACATGATGAGGCAGGGCACATCTTTTGTCGCACGCGGACTACCGCACAGGTGGTGGCTCGTGTCTTGCTGACGTCATCGCGCCGTGCTCTGCTAGCGAGCTCGCAGCTAAAGTAAACACTGCTGATGCGCTGTGTTCTTTGCAGCACGCTGTCAATTGCGCAGGCGGCGGCTCGCGTATTGTCGACATCGCGCTACGTTACCAACGGGCTCGTAGTTAAAGTGAACACCCGCTGATGCGCGGTGTTGTCTTGCTGTCCGTAGTCCACCACGTGACCCTGCCTACACGGCGAGTCGTATGTGAGACTGCCGTGGAGGTCAACATGCGCTGAGGCAAGGTATCGCTTCTGTCGTACGCTGTCTGCCGCGCAGGCGGCGGCTCGCGTCTTGTCATTGCGCCTCGATCTGCTAGCGGGCTCGCAGCTAACATAACCACCCGCTGATGCGCGATGTTGTCTTGTTGCATGCAGTCCGCCGCTTGACCATCTCTACACTGTAAGTCATCAGCGAGACTGCAGGAGAGGTAACACGCACGCTGAGGCAGGGCATCGCTTCTGCCACACCCGGCTCGCTGCTGCAGTGGCCCGTGTTCGCTGTGAGACGCGTTTCTTCATGTTGGTGAAGATTCTCAGTCGTCCAGGACATGATAAAATAAAAAAAGGCATTCAATACAAGATCAACTGGACTTTATTTGTTACAGAAGACGTTTCAACCTCTATCCAGAGGGCTTTATCAATTCAATGCACGAGGTCGAAACGTCTTCTGTAACAAATAATGTCCAGTTGATCTTGTATTGAATGCCTTTTTTTATTTCCTCATGTTGCACTCAGAGCTACAGCGAGCATGGTCTGGCTACAGCTTGTCGGCTTCATTGGAGCACGTGAAACGTCTGGTTTGAAACTGTGCTGGGATGTTATGAGTCCTGCTAGCCAGCTGACCCGGCTGTCATTTTCTTTAATTTAAGTGGGGGACTGGGGGCTTCGCCCTGCTCCACCCCCATAGCACGAAGCACATCTCGAGTGAAACCAGAATGTTTTATTACCTTGTTTGAACTCTGTCTCGTTGAAACTGCTGAGATGTTATGAACCCTGCCGGTCAGTTGGCAGCTTACCCGGCGGTCATTTAATTTTTATTGAAGCAGCGGCTAGGGGCTCTGCCCTGCTCCACCTGCACAGCACGAAGCACATCTTGTGTGACACCAGAATGTTTTATTACCTTGTTTCGTTGAAAGTTGTTTATCCGAGACCAGCTTTTATCAGTGGTGGGAAGTGTGCACACCTAAGCCACTAGAGGGCAACATGACCCTACAGACGAGCTCAAAACATGAGAAGATTCATTCTGTTGCTCACTTTTGTGTTTTATTACACAACAACACTTCACATCATTACACACCTCCTGCAGCGAGACACTTTTTCTGTTCACGTCTGCATGGCTGCCGGTACTGCTGCTGTCGCTGACTGACCCAGTTTTGCCCTTGATGACGGCCTTTCTGGAAGCACTGGGCAGCAGCTGGTTGGTGGTGCAGATGGTGCCGGTCTCTGCTAGGAGGGGGAGGCGAGGGAGCTGCACGGTGCAATGTTTCTGTCACCGTGGAGCGCCAAAACTGCTGCCTCTGGTGGCGCCGCTCTCCATCCGTATCAGCGACGCGGGGGCAGCTGTGATGCCATTGAGCTTCTTACCGCTCTGTCGGGCCCTGTTTCCAGGGAGGGGGCTGATGGGAACCCCCGCTCTGTGAACCCTTCCACCTTCGCGAACACCGACAGGTGGCCTTCATTTTTGCAGTGTCCACTGTGCCCTCCGTCCAGTGCGCCGAAACTTTCGGAAAGCGCGGCCATATTGGGTCTGGGCGTCGTGTTGATGCGGCGCCAAACCTTCCCTGCAGGTCGTCCGACTTTGGCGGCGGCGGCACCGGGACAGGCAGGCCCTTGTTTCCACGGCCTCCTTACTGTAGCTGGCAGCTTGTGCAACAGCGCGCCCAGTGTGGGAAGCGGGATGGCCCCAGGCCTCGGCGTGAGGGGGGCTGAGCCCTCGCTCTCCTCGTCACGCTGCCGAGGGGGGAAGTGGCTGCGCTCAGCTTGCTGTTGTCGTCCTCTCCGTCGGCTGAGCAGTCCGACTCGGCTCCCGCTTCCGAGTGTGCAACCTGGACCTCCGGAGGCTCGTCCCTCTGGGCCGCGTGCCTTTTTTGGCTAGCCCGAGCAAGGCGGCCTGACGCTCCCGCTCTCCGGCGGGCAATTTGGCACAAATGCGGCAGGGGTATTCCAGCTCCGCGTGCTATGGCCCTAGGCATAGCACACACATGAGGTGCTCATCAAAGCTCCTCATCGGTGAGATGCCTTACTCCGGGCCGGTCTCGGAAATCTTTTTCTTTCGTGGATGGTCTTCAGTAGACGGTGAATGATGAAAAGAGGCAGTACCTTCTGTGTCAATGGATGAAGTAGACACGGGGCGGGTCCACACTATAGGTGGGCATGGACTAAAAGGCTATTCAGTATGACGCTGACGCGAGGAGAGATATCCAATAGGTGGAGTTAAAGGGCGACAGCCAATACGAAATAGAACGGGAGTGGAGGACAGTTAGCATTTATGCAAATTAGCTTAGCTTCGTAGCATTGGTAATGTCCTATTATGGCGTCAGCCTCTTTTGTTATTTAAAAATACGTTCAGAACCGATGAGATGAGTAACTTAAAATATGTTTAAAGTTAGAAAACACTCACCATCTTCAATAATTGTTTCAACTTAAGCACTCGCTATGTGTCCCAAAGCTAGCTTCCCTCACATTATTAGCTGGGCAATCATTTCTAATCATTCCATCCAGCTCGCTTTGGATCTTCTCGTCAGCCACAAAGCACAAAAACGCCTGCACCTCTGCATTTGACCACAGATTGGACATAATTTGTATTTTTTCTCAAGCTAAAACAATAAAAAAAGTAGGCTTCGATGTTATGCGTGCCGAAAACAAGATGGAGTATCCGTTGTTTTGAAAAGGCTCACAATACTCCTCCCCACAGACTCCTCCCCCCGACCAATCAGTGACCGACAGTGTTTCTGATGTGACGATGTGGCTCGCTTGGACCCTCAATTGAAAGGGGTCCAGAATTGTGGGGTGACGCGGATCGGAAGTCTGGTGGAAAATGCGTGCAGTGCGGGTCTTGCACAAAATATGCGACCCGCACCGAGCGAGTGGAAAAGGGGCATTAGCTGTGTGTGTTTTTTTAGCACCGTGGTACTGTTTGCAGTGTGACTATGTTAGCACCATGGTAGCCTACTGTTAGCAGTGTGGTTCTTTTAGCGCCATGGTACTGTTAGCAGTGTGTTTCTTTTAGCACCATGGTAGACTACTGTTAGCAATGTAGCTCTTAGCACTATCAGGTACTGTTAGCAATGTGGTTCTGTTTACACCATGGTACTGTTAGCGGTGTGGTTCTGTTTGTACCATGGTACTGTTAGCAGTGTGGTTCTTTTAGCACCATGGTGCTGTTAGAAGTGTGGTCTTGTTAGTACCGTGGTAATGTTAGCAGTGTGGTCTTGTTAGCACCATGGTACTGTTAGCAGTGTGGTCTTGATGGTACTGTTAGCAGTGTGGTCTTGTTAGCACCATGGTACTGTTAGCAGTGTGGTCTTGTTAGCACCATGGTACTGTTAGCAGTGTGGTCTTGTTTGCACCATGATGACAATAACGAACGTGGACGATGACTGCCTTCTGGCAGACACAGATCATCTAAGTTTTCCACACAGAACCGAACTGCTCCATAGAGTTTGGTCAGTGCAGGCAGATGGAAGATCAGGGAGACGGCCGCCATGAACGGTTGGAGCCTGAGCCCAAGGCTAGAAGAGGACTGGGAACTGAACCACAATAGTAACATGGCACAATGGCAAGGCAGAGACACAAAACTCCAAAAGTGCATCACGGTCACACTCGTAACGTGAGCGTACAGTGTAGGTAGGTGCAAAAAAGTTTAAACAAAAGCAACGGGAACAAAAAAGAGTGAGTCAAAGTGGAAATCCTGGCAATGCTGCCATACTGAGGTGCATGAGATGAGTTGTTTATCATGGCATCTCCAAACTTTAGTCAGCCTCTCTCAGGCTTGCTTTTGGCTCCTCATTTTGGTCATTCTACTTCCGGCTCTTGGTGAAGCAGGTCGCTTCTCTGCTCCTCTCCTGCCCTAAAGTTTTCCTCCTCCCTGCTTTTGCACTTTTGTCTCATCTGCAACTCTTCAGTGCTCACTCGAAGCAATTTGGAACATGGATTTAATTGCGTGGGCTGTCTCCTCTATCGATAATTTTTTTTCCACGCAGCGCTTCAAACCAGGAGAACCGGCATGCCCCCTCGACACGCATGCGGCTGGATATATCATGGACTCGTGGGGCAAGTGAAAAATGATGTATCTGACCGTTCTTTCAGTCGAGGACGTGGAAGATCTGTGGATAATTGGATTTATGGTAACAGGAGCACTGCTCTTTGGCTTATGCGAGGGCTTCTGCTACTGGAAACTGAGGAAGACTTCCGCGACGATCAACGCGCTGTCGAAACTTCCTGCTCAGAACGACTCTTTGATCCGAGCTGTGACCTCAATGAACCAGCTGTTGTTCGAGCTGAATCGCACGATAGGAACAGTCGTGGACGACCGCAGACCTGTGGTGCGGTTTGGGACTCGTTTACAGCCGAGCGGGCTACATCAGGGAGGAGAGGGAGACCTGTAGCTCGGGTTGAATGAAAGCTCACATAATTCGGACAAATTGGACTCAGACGGCACCTGGACTCAAGGCTAACAGTCAGAGTACACTGTAGCCTGCCCTGAAAAATAAATAAATCAACTAATCTAATCGGGACACCCCAAGCAACCTTGAACAAAGGCTGACTGCAAACCTCTCCTGGAGTCTGAAGCTGTTGGAAAAACTGTCGCTCCCCCCCCCCCCCGAGAGCTCTCTGTGTGCATTCAGATGAGCGGCTGAGCCCATCTGCAGAACTGTGCTCTATCTGGACGATTGCTCACAGACTTATCTCCCTGCTCCGCCACCAAAATGCAACATGTGCTTTGTCTTATCTTGTGCTTGAGCTGGTAGAGTTTTTTGACTTTATCATAGAATGTCCTAAGACAAAATGTGATAGATTCTTTTTTGAATACCAATGATTATCCTTTTGTAACCTTCCTTTTTTCCCATATCTGATTGTTTGGCGGCGCAGATTAATTTCTGCTGTGGCTTTCGTGCGTACGTCCCGCTTAGGATGGTGCGTGCGCCAATTGCAATGTTTTGTACCCCGGTACAATCGACAATGCCAATAAAGATATATTCTATTCTATTCTATTTTAAACTTTTTTTTCCTCCAATCTAAGGATACTAATCTAGGAGCTTTTTACAACAGGTAAGGTAATACTGTATTTGTTTACAGCCTTAAATAAATAGAAAAGACTGACCACAGAGAGGAAGGTATGTGAGCTGAGCTCAATGGCTCTGCTACATACAAATAGAAAACCTTCAGCAGGTGTGTTCACCTACTCATTCTACATGTGCTTCAACAGCATGTTGGGAGGTGTCACTCTGTCCCTGCTGTGGCATCAATTCAATGAAGTGGTTTGTGGTTTGGCTATAAGATGCTGTAAGTCATCAAAAGCCAAGGGGTGTGGAAAGGCTCAGTGTACTTAACTTGTAGAGGACAGACATGCAGACACATCCTTGAGATAACCTCTCCCATCTTTTGTTAGTAGGGGGATTTGTGGATGTGTCTGTGCTTAGAAATTGATGTATTGAGCTGCCACTGAGCTACAGGGCAGGACTCCAGAGTACACAAAGAATAAACAATGCCCTTGGCACTGGCATTGCCACATAAGAGTATGGCTGTTTCCTGCCCTGCATGTTTTACTATCAGGAGGACAACCTTCAGGAATAAATGAACATTACGTTTGTGCTGACGCTGTGCAGTATCTGTGGGAAGCAATACACACAGCAGAGTTTTCTTTATTTAGGACCTATGGTCTAAACCAAGAGTGTCCAATTCTGGCCCTCGAGGGCCACTATCCTAAATGTTTTACTTGTTTTTTTGCTCCACACACCTTACTTGAACCAAGGTGATTAACAGCCTTCTGCAGAACATAAAGAGGCAATTCAACTACTGGATCAGGTGTATTAGAACTGAGAAACAAGTAAAACATGCAGGACAGTGGCCCTCGAGGACCAGGATTGGACACCCCTGGAACTGTGCAGCAAGGAATCTGAAAACAAATTGTACATAATGCTTTTTTAACTGTAACAACTTTTTACAACAACTTTTTAAGTATCTATGTAATTTCCAAATCATTTGTTAACAGGATTAGAGCAAAGACATTCTCAAATAACATGCTGCCATTTTGAAATATTGTCAGAGGCTTATCTGGAGTTAGTTAGTGGGCAAGCCCATATTTTTTGTTGAATATATTGCCCAAGCTGTTATAAAGATTCATTGGTCAGTTCAGCCTTTTTTCATTTGAATATGAGTTTTGCATTCATTAGTGTAATCCTGTAATGGCCCAAACACTGACAAAATGTGGGAGAGGTCCAGGCTTATGTTGGCATTTCTCTCCATCTTGCATGAATTTTCCCTCCACTCTGCACAGTGTTGTTGCTCAGAGAATACTTGTAAAAAAAATAATAATAATTTACAGCCCCAGCCCCTCATAGAGTGCACAAATCACAGAGCAAAAAAGAGAAAGGGAGACCAGAGCACTTGATTGATCTCCTGTGTGTTATATTCGCCAACATGCACACATTAGCAAGCTCATTTTCCAAACCACATCATTTCCCCCACCTTCTAAAGCTTGTGGTGGATGTTTCAGCTTAGGAACTGACAGTAAGGTTATGTATGGAAAGAGCTACTCAAATATTTGTATTCAACTTGAATACTCGTGGGTTTTGGAATGTGGCCGCAGGGAAATGACTGAAAAAATGAACGTTTGTAGGCCCAAATTTTGTGACTGTTATTCTAGATCAGTAAAAGGCTGGGGAAGTCTGAGGATGGCATAGGTGACATCACAATCTACAAATGTAGTTGAGTTGCGTGTTGTGCCTCAGTGCTTGTAAAGGGGTAGCTTGGTTTCCTCTATGCAAAAGTTTGTGCACGCCTCGTTGCACATGACTGCAAACAGCACGCTGCTCAGTTTGTGTTGAGTCCAGCTGCCTTTAATTCAGGCACTTAGGATAGAAAAAATAAGCTTCCACGTCCACTGTGATTTTTTTATAATTGAACAACTTGGTTTCATTTCAAGCACATCTCGTTTTGTAGGGTTTGAAACAACCTGTGACTGGTATTTTCCCTGTCTTGGATAACACAACTTGTGTTGGAGTCAAACATGCTGAAATATGTGAAGAAAAACAAACGGAATTTAAACAGTTGCGTGTGAGGGGTCAACGCCTTCAACCTTTTCCAGTAAATCTTTACAAAGCAATTAGATTTTTTGTTTTAATTTGCTACAGTAAACCTAAACACCCGCTTCATTTGACGAAAAGGAGTAATTTCACCCTGGCTGCAGCTGAGAAACTGGCTCAATATTTTAGGGTCTGGAAGGGGTCACAGTTGTGTGGAGAAGTTGGTGATGAGCTTGAACATTTAGTGCTACACTATTTTTGGCTACAGCAGCTAAAGCATGACAACAAGCATGTCTTATTGAAGTTTTGTGCTGTTTCACTGCTGGGGCGCACACTCCACCAGACTTCTCTACAGGTAATCCAGGATGCATATAGTCATGCTAAATACCCAGCAGATGAATTAAAGACCATATAACTTTTTCAATGATGATGAGATTTTTGTTGAGGACACATTTAAACCAAACAAAACATTCCCACGTGTTACTTCCAACACATCCCTAAGCTTTAAGAAGTTGAATAGTACTAAAGAGGATGCACAAACAGTGCAAAACAAGTCCGCAAATCATCATTTTCGGAGCATCTTCCTTCGATCTTGTGGGTAAAAAAGAAACGGTGAAAACCTAAGGACAGATCAACTGTTGTCTCATTATCACATTTTTACATTCACTTTATTTTGTCACTTGATTCTGCTGTGAGAGTCAGAGAGTCAGAGTCAGAGAGTCTTTATTGTCATTTGCACCGCATGTGGTACATGTGATGAAAACGAGATTATGTACACAGGGTCCCAGTTACATCCAACAACAAATGCAAGAGAAAAACAGTAATAACATCTAGGATTAACTAAGAAAAACATCAACTAGAAATACACTGCCCTAATGTAATAGTTAGACCCTGCCAAGGCTGCTCTTTGTTTCCAATTCTGTTTGTGGCATTCATAGACCGTATCTCAACATGTAATCCTGTAGAGGAGAATGTCTGGTTTAGCAAGTCCAGGGTGTTGTCTGCTTTTTATAAACAACGTGGTTCTGTTGGAGTGTTCAATCCATTACATTCATTGGGTCTGGAGAGGTTCACAGCAGTGACAAGTGAAAACGTTGGGATGAGAGTTATCCAAATCCTCTAAACGTGACGACAAGAGCCAGAGACAGATAGACAGATTGGGTCCTATCTCAAATTCTGTTCTGGTTTTGTGCGGTAAAGAAGGAGAAGAGACAAATGACAACACTCTTGATGTTTTGATCATCTAAATTACCACAATCACCTATAACCACATCTGAATTCTAAGGGAATTTAAAAAAAAGATTTTGGATACAAAATTAATCCACCCACCCATCCATCCATCCATCCATCCATCCATCCATCCATTTATCTTCTGTCTGTTCCGGAGTCAGGTCTTGGGGGCAGCAGCTTGAGCAGACATCTCTTTCCACAGCCAACTCTTCCAGCTCTTCTAGGAGGACTCCAAGATGTTCCCAGGCCAACAGAGAGACATAGTCTCTCCAGCATGTCACAGGTCTTCCCCTGGGTCTCCTCCCAGTAGGACATGCCCTAATTACCTCCCTATGGAGGCACCATGGGAACATCCTAACCAGATGCCCAAACCACCTCAACTGGCTCCTCTCGATGTGGAGAAGCAGCGGTTCTACTCTGAGTCTCTCCCAAAAAATTAACTTCTCACCCTGTATCTAAGGGAGAGTCCAACTACCCTGCAGAGGAAAACATTTCAACTGCCTGTATCTGTGATCTAATTATTTTGGCCACTACCCAGAGTTCGTGAATAGGTGAGGGTAGGAATGTAGCCCGACCAGTAAGCAGAGCTCAGCTCCCTCTTCACCACAAAGGACCGGGACGGAGTCCAAAATATTGCACATGCTGCACAAATCCATCTGTCAATCGCACACTCCATTCTTCCCCTCACTCATGAACCAAACCCAGAGCTACTTGAACTCCTCCACTTGAGGCAGAACCTCACCCTTGACCTAAAGAGAGCAATCCACTTTATATATATATCCATCCATCCATCCATCCATCTTCTTCCGCTTATCCGGGGTCGGGTCGCGGGGGTAGCAGCCTAAGTAGGGAGGCCCAGACTTCCCTCTCCCCAGCCACTTGGAGCAGCTCCTCTGGGGGAATCCCAAGGCGTTCCCAGGCCAGCCGAGAAACATAGTCCCTCCAGCGTGTCCTGGGTCTTCCTCTGGGTCTCCTCCCGGTGGGACATGCCCGGAACACCTCACCAGGGAGGCGTCCAGGAGGCATCCTAACCAGATGCCCGAGCCACCTCAACTGGCTCCTCTCGATGTGGAGAAGCAGCGGCTCTACTCCGAGTCCCTCCCGGATGACTGAGCTTCTCACCCTATCTCTAAGGGAGAGTCCAGACACCCTGCGGAGAAAACTCATTTCAGCCGCTTGTATCCGAGATCTCGTTCTTTCGGTCACAACCCAAAGCTCATGACCATAGATGAGGGTGGGAACGTAGATCGATCGGTAAATTGAGAGCTTTGCCTTTTGACTCAGCTCTCTCTTCACCACGACAGACCGGTACAGCGCCCGCTTCACTGCGGAC
>JBBPBX010030771.1:6952-26673 GCA_038048925.1 Garcialebias charrua
TACATATACATACACATATATATACATATACATATATATACACACATATATATATATACATATGCATATATATACACATATATATATACATATACATACACATACATATATATACATATACATATATATACATACACATATATATATATACATATACATATATATACATACACATATATATACATATATATACATTAGTGTTTAACTGGTTACTGTTGCACCGAGGGACTGAGAGAAATGCAATTTCAATCCTGTGTATGTCCTGTACATATTACAGTTTTGACAATAAAGTTGACTTTGACAATATGTGATGACGTTGCAGCACTACGTGATGACGTTGCAGCACAACGTGATGACGTTGCCCCGGCAACGTGATGATGTCACCCGGTCTCACGGCGGAGGAAATTTTCAAAATGTCGGCGGTGTGGAAGTTTTATTTTTCGTTGGTGCGTTTGTGTGTGAGTGAGAGTGAAAGAGACTATAAAATAAACACGTCTCTACTTCACAGATTTCCACCTATCGCAGGGGTGTCTGGAACGTAGCCCCCCACAATAACTGAGGGACTACTGTACACAAATATATAATATTGATTAGACAGAAATCTAAACTGAAGGGGTGTTTTCTGTTTAAAATGATAAGAAAACCTAACCTGTCTCTGTATATTATTATTAAATATACTCCTGTGGTATTGTGATCATTTAGTCCTCTGTTTAGGATGGCCACTTCAATACAGTATCCTGTTTATGTGACAAAGCTAAAATAAATCTTTATCCTTAAAACATTTTCAGAAAAGTTTGGGAGGTTCCTATAAAGTACTGTAACTAAACATTAAAATCTGTATTTAGTTTATTACAATGAATCTGTATAAGAATCCACACTGATAAATACCATTGCACTTGAAATGCTACATAAATCTAGAAATTAATGTCAGCAACACAAACAAAGGTCGAGACAGAAACAATGAAAGAAAGATTTCACACAAGGTTTCATTTTTGCAAGCAAGGGTTGAGTTGTTACTTGTGATTTTGTGCAAAACTGCATCAAAGATTCAATAAATGAATTCATAGAATATTAATTAAAGTCACAACACAGTGAAACAAAGATTTTAGGTCTTTTTTCATCAAATGGCAATTATACCACAAAAGGTTAAGAACATGTGTGGAAATCTGAATGCCTAAAGGTCACAGCTGGAAACCATGGCTGGTTGCAAAGGACCTTTGGGCCGTCAGGCAGCATTCCATGAAAAACCTTTCAGAGCTCAAGAGCACTTTGGCATCCACTGTCACCCAACACCATTCACTGCTTTACAAAGAAAAAATAACCTGTATTAAGAAAAGAACAGGACAATAAATAACGGAACACAAACTCAAGAGTTCTCAGGGAATGAGCTAATCTCAGATGGACATGAAGATGGTGGACAGATGTTCTGTGGTCTGATGAGTTCACATTCAAGCTTTCTTTTGGGAAACAAGGGCAGGGTTTTCTACATGCTGAAATTAAGTCAAAGTCAAAGTCAACTTTATTGTCAGAACTGCAATATGTACAGGACATACACAGGATTGAAATTGTGTTTCTCTCAGTCTCAATTAAGAGACACCATTTAGATTATCACAAGCATGTAGCGAGCATGGGTTATTAGTATATGCAATTATGAAAAAAAATGAAGTAATCATTTGTCACATCTATGGCAAAATGGATGAGAACAGGAAAAATAAACTTCTGCTCCTAAAATAAGGTAAACAGAACCTTAAATGAACAGCTCATGGCATTCTAGATGGTGTAATTATTTAACGACAACTGAGATGCATTCTATGACAATGTTGAGCAGCAGCGCCTGAATGGACAATAAATCCACTCACATAACATCAGAAAAGATTATAATCAGATTTCAAAGTGTAATTAAAAGCATTGCTGATAAAGAACAGCTATAAACATGACAATACCAGTTTTTTTTTTATTGTGCTGCAACACCGAAAAAAGTAGCTTCCTGTGAAGGAACAAAACCATGCAACAAAGTTCAGTCAGGTGATTTGGATGGTTTCTTTTTTTTTTTGTTGAAATGTCTTGTCCTTCATCCAAAGGACTTCATCAGTCCGAGGAGCCACAGCCAACTTATGGTGCATCCAGACCGAACAGCGTTTCAACTTCCAAAAAGCTCGTCACGCACGCAAGTGGACGCACTTGGTGTCCAGACCTGAACGTGAAACTGCTGCGGGGTGTGTGGGAGGAGCTTACCGGTATACCGAGTCCTCACTGCACTCCGCCAGGCGAGGAGCTTTTTATTTCTGTCTCTGTGGAGCAGACTTGACTGGTCGTGAAGGACTTGTCGCGAACACACAGCTACAATGAGTTTCTCTTCCATAGTACACGACCTCGCGGGTCTTTTCTGTGTCCCACAAACAATACGTCACATAGTTGCGCAATACCCCCGCCCCCTCGTTTCCGCGTCACATAGGGACTCTCCCCCTCTCTCCTCCCCCCGACTCTCCCTGATCAACCAATCAGGAGAGTTGAACGGCATTTGAAAGTTTGAACGGCGAAATCTTCAGCATGGTGAATGCGTGGTTTGGAGGCTGACGCGGGTTCACGTGCACGGAAAAACGCTTTCCAGCACGCTCAACACGCACGTGACGCCCGACGCCAAGACGCGGCTGGAAGCGCGTCCCCCATTGACTTTGAATGTAAGCTGGACGCTCCTGCCGTTGAAACGCTGTTAGGTCTGAATGCACCATCAGTCCCATAAGCAGCACACTCACATAGTGGACCAACCAGTTTGCTGGTGATAAGAGGGTTTCTGGGGCCCACACTCTCCCCCTGTCGACTCCTCTGAGGCAGCCATAGCCAAGGTGGTTCAAAACATCAAAGTTCATGCTCAATAATCCAGGTAAAAAAAATCCAACAAAGTTCAGTCAGGTAATTTGGACGGTGTCTTGATTGAGATGTTTCGTCCTTCATACGAAGGACTTCATCAGTCTGAGGAGCCACAACAAACTTTGTTGGATTTTCGTAGCTGGATTATTGAGCAAGAACTTTCATGTTTTGAACCATCTTGGCTATGGCTGCCTGAGAGAAGTCGACGGGGGAGAGGGTGGGCCCCAGAAATCATTTTATCACCAGCAAATTGATTGGCCACTATGGGAGTGTGCTGCTTGTGGGACTGAGTTTGTTTGTGGCTTTTGAACTGATGAAATCCTTTGGATGAAAGACAAAACATCACAACAACAAAAAAGAAACCGTCCAGATGACCTGACTGAACTGTGTTGGATTTTATACCTGGATTATTGAGCATGAACTTTGATGATCAAAACCATGGCTCAGCCTTTGCCTCGTCCAAAAGTGGGAGATAATCAAAGAGAATTAACTAAAAACCGAAGGACCAGAGAAATGACTAGAAAGATCAGAGAGAGAAAAAAAAGGCTGAGGGGGAAAAAAAGGAGAGAGATTAGACTGTGAAAAAAATAAGAGATGAAGCAAAGTGACAGGTTGAGAGACACTTCAAAAGATTCAAGGCATTTTTGTTTTAATACCTTCTGACCATTTTAATGCTTGGTGTCAGAAAGATCGAGTTAGTGAGTGGATGTAAAATAAAAACCCTTGAGACGAGAGGTTCATGACTCAGTCCTGGATGTTGACCACAGAGTGTGACTCACTCCTTCCTTGAACGCACGCCAAAGGTTTCCTCAAAGACACCTGCAGCATTTAATCCTCCGTCCAGCCCAGCATGTTGTCACTACGCAACAGCTTTGACTTGAGCCCAGCTGCGCCAAGGCAGGACGCAAAACCTAACTTATGAGCCTGAAACACGCTGCGAGAAAAGGCTCTATAGGAGCCAAGTTATGTGCCGTTTATTTTAGTGGGTAACTTAACATGAAGGGACTGAAACGTTTGCATCCACAAGGACTGAAATTTTATATCCAAGTTGTTTGGTTTGGTTAAAAGGGAGTCATCTGCATTTATCTGGTTGGTCCAGTTCATCTGGAGTAACTGTCAATCACCATCTGCTATGATAATATTTCAGAGTATTGGTTTTCCACAAATTTGAAACCCATCTTTGTATAACTGGATGAACTGTACTGTTGTTTTGTTCTTTTTCTTCCAGACCTTCCTGTAAAAAAAAAAAACTACATTATAAGCGTATAAACCGAGTGCCAACATTTAGAACGTCACTAGCTTGCATCAACGGCCCTTGGAATGCAAACCTGTCCCTGTGTTAGCTCCTAGCTTATCGTTGTAATAGAAACAATTAAATAAAAAGAAAGGAAAACGTGGAGACAAATAAATACATCAGACAGAGTAATTTTTCAGTAAGCCGTATAAATACAACCACATGTCTGGAAACTGATGAGAGCCTTTCTGTTGATTTAACATTACTCAAAAGGATGAACTAAAGAGCAGCACTAGCCTTTTTCTCAACTTTGACCAACAATAAAAATAATCTAGGACATTAAAAACACAACTGTAATAACAACATACGACAGGGCATTTAATTTTTAACATTTTACACAACATGCTTTTGTTGTTCGTTTTATTATTTATGAAATAATGTCCAATTAAGTGTATAACGTACTTTATAACCCCTTTTATAATTTTGGATCTTATTCTTGTAAGATTATGTCTCATTTAGTCAATAAATACCTTGATAACAAGTGTTATATTTCTGTCAACAAGCCCATCCACATGGTATTACTAAACCTCCAACTACACTGAACAGCACACTAATGAATGATCAAACCATTTCTGCAGACATCTGAGGACTATAGCAGGTTAAAAAAAAGCCTTTTAAAACCAAATGTTCATTCAAACAAAGCAACTGTGTAAACAAACTATTTGATTGCGCCAAACAGCATGGAGCACAGATCTTGGACATGGAGTGACGGTCTTTGTGCACATTTATAAATACACAATTAGAAACCATTTGAGGGTTATCAGCTTGTGTGATCCACACCCAAAAAACACCATCAATTTCCCCCGTCTTCCTGCTCTCAGAGGCAAGAAACCAATCACCTAGCCAACAGTGGACAACAAAAGGACAAGAAAACAGGATCATATGGAGTGGGTGTAAGAAGCCTTACAGGGAAATTCCAAAATCTGCAGCATGGCTGGTTAGCACATTTGTTGTCTACTAGTCTCAAAGGGAGATGAATATGATCAGTCACATGGCAAAGATCCTTATTGGACTGGGGTGGCATTTCAAACAGGTATAAATCATCTGAAGCATTTAGCATTGTCTCTGTTATAACAAAACAACAAACACTTGTTTAAGAACTTAAAGGTACCCATTACAACATACTGTTAAAGGAAAGAAGCAGCAGGGAGGAAATTAAATGTTGCATTTGACATATTTATGAAAAACAAAAGAAGAAGAATGGGGGAGAGCTGTTGTTTTAAATCCCTTGCAGAGTTTAAATGACCACTTCAAAGCCCAGCCTGCCATGTGCCTGCACACCATCCTGATTCAACACGTCGCTGTTGCTCAACATGGGATTTTAGGCATTTTACTAACTACTACTGTACTTTGTCCTGGTGTTATTCCACAAGAGGTTTAATTGTCAACGTGCCATAAAGACAAAAGCACTACAGTACAGGAAACTTGTAGCAGTAACTATTTTAACTACATTAATAAAATTCGGTTTGTGGGGGTCTTGGCGGCCCTGGGGTGGGTGGGCTGTTGGTCCTGCTTCTGGCGGTCCTTGGGGCTGTGCCCCTCCCTGGTCTGGAGTTTAATGGGCCTGGCGGTCTGTTCATATGGAGAGGTGTCTTGCCTTACTCCTTGGGTGGGACTCAGGGAACTGGGGGGGCCTATTGGGATCAGTTGGGGAGCTGACTCCCTGCGGGAGCATTTGCTCCTGCAGTTATATTTCTCCCTATCCCTCACCACGCACCTCCACCCTCTTCATTTTCAAATTCCACTCATGTAGGGATTTTGAGGCTCAGGTGTGCTGCAATAATTTTACATCTCTGTTGATCATAGCCACTTGGGTCTCAATTTTATTCTACACCTTAGACTTTCACTCATAACATCCTCATGACATTCACATATAGAAACGTGAGGTGGGCACTATGGCTATGGGTGGCGGGATGACATCACTCTCGCCCCCTGTGCCTGTGCTCGCTTCCAATGGTTGCATTTAGACACTAAGGGTTTGGATTAGAGTTGGAGGAGAGGGGAAACTGGCATCATGCCAACCTCTGCTTCTTCTTCTTTCCTTTTTTTAATTGCTCTTTACAACAACACACATCAACAGCACATCTGGGGGTGGGGGTACTGTATGTGTTTCAGGGTCTTATTCCCCCTTTTTTTTTTCTTTACCCCCTCCCGGTTCTCTGGTTGCCGTTCCGGGGGTGGGGTCCGGAAGAGGGGCAGGCTGTTGGGTGTTGACCTGAACTACTGGGGGGTTGCCAGGGGCGGGGCTGGCGCTGTGCCTTACCTGGGGCTGTTTGGACTCCCTGAGCTTGGCTCTTGGGTGCCGTGGTTGGACGGCTGGCTGGGGTGGCTGCCGGGGCCTGGCGGGCGGTCGGCTGGGGGCGTGCGCTTGGTGGTTGGCGGTGTATGGTAAATGGAGCTTACTTATATAGCGCTTTCCAGCCCCCTTTGAGGGGCCCCAAAGCGCTTCACAGTACCAACCATCCACCCATTCATACACACATTCATACACCGGTAGCGGTAGACTGCCTTGCAAGGCACTGCCTGTCATACCGGGAGCAACTCTGGGTTAAGTGTCTTGCCCAGGGACACAACGAGGTATGCCGTGACCGGGGATCGAACCCGAGACTTTCTGGTCCTGAGCCAGCTGCCCTGCCTCTACACACCATCTCGACCACTATGGGGGTGGTCGGGGTCGTGGTCTCTCCGGGGTGGGGGGTGTCCTGTCGGCTGGGCGTGGCTTGGGCCGGGTCTTGGATGTCGGCTCCTCTCCACCCCAGAATGAATGGGTCTACCTCCTGGTTTGGGTTGGACATGGGGGGTATAGAGTGCATATCGGGAGCATGAATGGAATGTGTTGTTATTATATGTCTTTGAGTGAGTGAGTGTGAGGATGAAGGTGGGATTGTGTGATTGTGACTGTGTAACTGGGTATTTGTCAGGCTGGGACTTGGACTGCCCCCTCTTTGATACAGCTGGGGGTGCTTGCGTTGCACCCCTGCCATGCAGCTCCATGGTGGGGTATGCCTTTGCCTGCCGGCGCGCTTGGGACCCTTGATGTCTGGAGCTGGGCGCTTGGGCGTGTGTCGGCTCGGCCTGGTGACTGCCTGGTGGGGCTCGGGTCCTCTGGTCCTGTTGGGCCTTGGCCTGGGGGGGGTGCGTCCTCGGGGCCCGGACCTTTATGCCCAGGCCTGGATCTGCCTCGGTGAAGCGGGTACCGGCGGGGGCCTATGAGTTTGTTGCTATTGGCCACGGGGGTTACTACGTGTGGTCGCTGGTGGAGTTCTTCCGGTTCTCCCCTATGGTCCGATCTGGGGGGTGGGTGAATGAGTTTGTTGCTATTGGCCACGGGGGTTACTACGTGTGGTCGCTGGTGGAGTTCTTCCGGTTCTCCCCTATGGTCCGATCTGGGGGGTGGGTGAGTAGTTTGTCCTGTGTTGGTGACCCTGGGGGCTCTGCGCTCTGGGTCACTCTTGGGGTCTTGGGCTCTGGTCCCCCTTTTGTCTACCTCGGATCTTGGGGGTCGGGTCTCTGCTGCTTCACAGTCACTAATAAATGTTCTATTAGAGAAGCCTTATACACTTATACATGCTCACAACCACACACAAATAGATGCAGGGATGCACATGTAGGTATCGTATTTAGATATGTAGATGTGTATGTGAATATATATACATGTGTATGTATGTATGTTTATATGTGTAGGTATGGGTATATATATTTACAGAAATTTACTGTAAAACCATGAATATTCTAAGTTCTTTATACTTTACATATGTATTTTGTTGTTGTGTTTTGTCATGTTCTTTGCAGGTGTACAGACAGTGGTCGGGTGTTTTGCCTTGTGCTCTCTTTATGTATATTTCTTATATTTTGTAGTCTTACTTTCTGTCTTTCCTTTCTTTCTATCCTATTAAATAATAATAATAATAATAATAATAATAATAATTAATAAATAAAAAAACTCCACTAGATAATTACTAGAATAAATATTTCATAATAATGGTGTGGAGAGGATGGCTGTAAGGGGAGAAGGGAGGCCATTAGAAAAAAATAAAAATAAATTACAGTTAACTTTTTCCTTCTACAGAAGAGTAACTGCATAAAATTACAAGATGCATATTGTTGTTTTGAGATTGAGCAAAACGTGAAAGCGTAATGGTGGATTCACACCAAACCGA
The DNA here is from genome assembly GCA_038048925.1 of Garcialebias charrua. Classification (NCBI taxonomy): domain Eukaryota; kingdom Metazoa; phylum Chordata; class Actinopteri; order Cyprinodontiformes; family Rivulidae; genus Garcialebias; species Garcialebias charrua. The sequence continues at coordinate 15,278 of JBBPBX010030771.1, forward strand.
TTTTCAACTTCCAAAATGCTCCTCACGCACGCAAGTGGACGCACTTTGTGTCCAGACCAAAAAGCCAGAAGTGAAACTGCTGGGAAAACTGCTGCGCAGGGTTGCCAGATAAGAATTAATGAATCATCTAGTACTGTTGCTTATTTTTTATTTTTTTTACCCAAACTGTCATATTTGCTGCGTGAGGGTCTGATAAGATTAATAGTGTGTTGAGTTTAGTGAACATTTGCACTGAAAAGGGGTAAAAAAAATAAAATAAAATAAAATAAAATTCATGTTTATCTGGCAACCCTGCTGCTGCGGGGTGTGTGGGAGGAGCTTACCGGTGTACCGAGTCGTCAATGCACTCCGCGAGGTGAGGAGCTTTTTATTTCTGTCTCTGTGGAGCAGACTTGACTGGTTGTGAAGGAATTGTCGCGAACACACAGCTACAATGAGTTTCTCTTCCATATTCCATGACTCCGCGGGTTTTTTCTGTGTTCCACAAACAATACGTCACATGCGCAATGGTTTCCGCGTCACTGGTTTCCGCGTCACATAGGGACTCTCCCCCTGACCCCCACTCTTCTCCCCCGACTCTCCCTGATTGGTTGACACCCCAACCAATCAGGTAGAGTTGAGCGGCGTTTGAAAGTTTGAACGGCGAAATCTTCAGCATGTTGGAGGCGTGCTTTGGAGGCTGACGCGGGTTCACGTGCACGGAAAACGCTTTCCAGCACGCTCAACACGCACGTGGCGTGACGCCCGACGCCAAGACGCGGCTGGAGGCGCGTCCCCCATTGACTTTGCATGTAAACCGGACGCTCCTGCAGTTGAAAACGCGTTCGGTCTGGATCCACCTTAAGCGTGCTCCACTAGCATGAGTACTCATCATCTCCTTTTCCCTCTGGAGCATCCTGAGAAACAGGAGGAGCAATGGACCCACTACGTCACAAGAAATTGGGTGACAAATGTGGAGAGAAAACCCAGGCCAAGTACAGGGTAACCTCCCAGGTCCTTACTAGAAAACCTTTCTTTTCTTTTTTCCTATTGGGCACGACTGACAAGTGGAGCCCATCCTGATGTTGGAGATCAGTTAGGGAGAGGGGAAACCCTTCCAATAGACATCTCCTAGGCAAAAACATAAACACCAAGGGGTACCCTTGTGAATGTTCTTACTGTTTATTTTGGGACAAAGCAACCAAAGCCTTAGGCTCTCAGCCAGTTCCCTTCAAAGGCCAGGCTGAAAGTTGCCATAACCCTGGACGTGGGTGTAGAAGCTGCCCACGTGCCTGAGTCAGCAGGTCCCTGTGAGGAGATCCGTGGGTTCAGGCTCTATTCTGACGCCAAAGAAACATACAACTCGTGTTTCTTGCTGCTGTTTATAATGATGTTTTTCTACTACATTAGGGCTTAGTGTATTACTAGTTGATGTTTTTCTTAGTTAATCCTAGGTGTTATTACTGTTTTTCTCTTGCATGTTGTTGGATGTAACTGGGACCCTGTGTACATAATATCGTTTTCATCACATGTACCACATGTGGTGCAAATGACAATAAAGACTCTGACTCTGAAAAGAGGTCCTCTTGAGAGGGCGTCTGCTCCATAATTTAGATCACCAGGGACATGAGTCGCCCTAAGTGACAAGATTCTTGGAGCACACCATGTGAGCATCCTCTGCGCCAGTCCGAGGAGGGCCTGGGACCTTGTCCCTCCCTCTCTGTTGATGAAGGACACTGTGGTCCTGTTATCTGATTTCATCAGGATATGTTGTCCAGCAACCAGACCTTTATTGAAGAAGTATTTTAATGACAGGAATACGGCCAGCAACTCTAGGAAGTTGATATGTAATCTCGCTTCCTGTTCATTCCAAAGGCCGCGGGCGTTCTGATTTCTACAGATCACCCCCCATCCTGTTTTTGAGGCATCCGTCGTGATGACTACACGAGATGACACCCTTCCCAGTGAGACCCCTTCTGTGAAAACAGACAAATCTCTCCAGGGTTCCAGGGCCTTCAGGCACTCTGAATCTATCCTAACCTTTCTTGCTTGACTAGGCAGGGCGGGTTGTGTCCGTCGGTTTAGCCGTACTTGTATGGGCTGCATTTTCAGTAATGTATGTGGCACATAGGGAATGGCTGCCGCCAAGTGGCCTAAAAGGCACTGGCACGTTTTCACAAGGACCCGTTGGTCCAGTTTAAATCTTTCCAGGCAACGGCGAATGGAGGAAACTCTTTCCTTTGAGAGCCATGCCCTGTACTGGACAGTATCAATCTGTACTCCCAGAAATACGGTAACCCGTGATGGAGTTAAATCGCTTTTTTGTAGGTTTATGACAAAACCGAGAGACTCCAGGTGAGATATCACCTTATAGGAGTGTGACTGGGCCTGCTTTCTACTTTCAGCCAGAATTAGAAGGTCATCCAAGTAATTTGTGACCCTGAGTCCTTGATTCCTAAGAGGGGTCAGGGCTACATCCAGACATTTAGTAAATGTACGCGGAACAGTCTTTAAACCGAAGAGTAAAGCTTTGAATTCATAAGCGTTTCCCTCGAACGCAAAGCGGAGGAACTTTCTGTGTTTCCTCCACACGCCTATAAGGAAATAGGCATCTTTTAAATCCACTATACATGCGTAGTCTCCTGGTCTCACAGACTGTAGAACGTGCCGTAGTGTAAGCATCTTGAACTTAAATGTTTTAATCCTTTTGTTGAGAGTCCTGAGATCCAGAATCGGTCTCAGGGAATGATCCTTTTTGGGTACCAGGAAGTATTTGCTGTAGTGGCTAGAGCGTAGTTTGCGTCCTGAGACCAAATTAATCACTCCCTTTTGCAGCATCGTCAAAACTTCCTCCCTCAGCATGTGTGCACGTGTAGGGTTGATCTTAGATTGCACCATCCCTGTTAAGTGGGACGGTCTTTTTGAGAACTGCAACTTGAGCCTATGACATATCGTTGTCATGACCCAATCATTTGGTAGACACACCTTCCAGGCCTGCGCATGCGCGCTGAGCCTGGACGGCATGTTGAGTTGCTGCTCATCGTGTTTTAGCACTGGAGGAGTGGCCTTTGACCCCTCTCGTGCCTTTTCGAGCAGGTTGGTCGGACCGACGGAAGATATTGCGAGATCTGACCATCTCTGGCAGAGCTCGTGTATCTTGCTGTGGTTCATAGTTTGACCACATGGTTTGTTTATAAAAATGGGACTCGAGTCAAGAACCAGGGCAGTCTGTGCTTTGGTACTTTTATTTTTGTACATGTCTGAAACAGTGTTTGTTTTGTTTACACATGCAAAATTCGAGTCATGTTTGGTACGCGCACACATGCCACTCGCTCCTCGTAGTTTTTTACAAGTAGAGACTGGGCTCAAAATGTTAGGTTCCCGTACCATGTGGGCGGGCAAACCTGTAAAATCATCAGTTCGTCCTGCTTCATCAGGTCCGAATTTGTTTTCCACACGGGGTCACTGAAGAGGTCCTTGGCCGGTACTGGAAATTTTCACTGTCACCAGCGGGTCTCTTCCGTGGGAAGGCCACTCAAGTCTTCCTTTGAGGGTGCAAAGCTTTTGCTTGGCAACCCCTCACGGAGGGCTTCCGCCTGTTTGCGTCTTTGTTCCAGTCTGGCCTGGACACGTTCCAAGGCTCCCCCGAAGAGTCCCGTCGACTCGATCGGGTGCTGGAGGAAAGTGGACCTCTGGTTTTCCAGGAGGTCCAACAATGTTAGCCAAAGATGGCGCTGAGCGACAACTATTTCCGCCATTGCTTTGCCTTGGGAAATGGCTATTGTCCCCATCATGCAGAGCACGAGGTCAGAGGCACGGCGGACCTCCTCCATGGCCTCCGTTGCGGCTTTCTCATTTTTTGTTACCTGATATCCTGCAGTTTTTCTTCCAGGTACGCCTGCACCATGGTTGATGCATTCATTGCGTGAGCCGTGAGGCCCTGAGCCTTGTAGCACTTCTCGAGTTGTTTCTCCGAAGCGTGGCAGGCCCTGCTGGGTAGCGCTGGTTTCGTCCCCGTGGCTGCGGAGGCCAGGTGAGCCGCCATAGTCTCCTCTATTGGGGGTGCACTGGCAAGGCCAACTGTCTCCATTCCCGCGACATCAAGGAGTCGGGATAGTGACAGCATGATGGGAGCTCCAGATTCCGCCCAAGAGCGTTTGAGCTCCATGAGGAAGTCCGGAAAATTTGGCATTTTCTGTGACATTGTCGGCTGCTTCGCATAGAAGTAGCTTCCCGCTAGCCTCGTAACCTGTTGGCAAGTCATGGGGTCTGGCCACGTGACCTGCAGGGCATCCGCCGCCTATGGCACAGGTCGAACAGAGCAGGTACCAACAAGTCTGGTTCTGGAAGGATTAGCACCAGGTTCTGGGAGGAACCCACAGTTTCTCCTTTGTAACCGTATTCGGCGTCTTGGTCGGACACTTCGGGCGTCGAGTCCTCGACGGCAACTGAAGAGTCTGACACGTTGTCCTCTCTGACTCGACCGTTGCATTCCAAGTCCACGTTTTCGAGCTCTGGTTCGGGAGCGAGCAGTTTAGTGCGACGTGCGACCTTCAGCGTCGCGTTCCTAGCCATGGATTTGGCCAACGCGTCCGCACGGCGTTTCCTCACTACCGCCAACATTTGACGGCAGTGGGAGCAGGAGTCGGGGGATTCCAGCGCTTTCCTCGCGTGGAGAATCCCTAGGCAGACAGGAAAGGCCTCGTGGGTGTCCGTCGCCGAGAGGGAGTAGCCGCATCCGCTGGGGCATGGGCGCGAGCGAGGACTCGTTGTCCTGGTTTTCTTCCTCTTTGTCCTCCGTTTTCCCTTCTCGGGAGCCATGTCCAGAGACGAGAAGATTAGAAGTTGGTCCTAGTTTCCTTTTGTTCGAAGCCGTCTTCTCCATAGTCTTGCTTTCGCTGGTTAGCCTGCTAATGATTAGCAGAAGGTTGTGATGTACAGGTAGTCCCCGACTTACGAGCGAGTTCCATTCCTGCGAGTTGCTCGTAACACGAAAATTCGTAAGTTGGAACACGAAGCACGTGTTCTCGTAAGTCCGGATTTTCGCTCGTAAGTTGGAACATTTATGCTAGCGCTACTACGAACACTCGATTTTCATCAAAAAAGTTCATATTAGTTCATAAACATGGTCGGAAACGTGTTTCCAAACGGTTAGCTAACACACTTTCATCTAAAAACACAAAAAAGTGCTGTATTTTTTACAAATTTACTTCTCTTTCGCTAGCTCGTAAGTCCGGGACCTCGTATGTAAGAGCGCTCGTAAGTCGGGGACTACCTGTAGTTAGCTCTGTCGAGCGAAGCAGCTGCGGAAAGAGAAGAAAACTTCGAGGTAAGTAGAAAAATGCTGGACTAACTTTCGCCAGCCCAGCAGTAAGCAGGAAAATTTCTCTGTACGCTCAGTGTAGGGAGCAAGCTCACCTCAGTCGAGCGATGCGACAACAGAGAAGTCCCACGAAGTTCAGGTGTTAAGCGAGGTGAAGGGCAAAAAAGAGAAAGATGGATGGGCGTCAGCCGCTTAAATACCCAGAGGGCGGGGCCTCTGGCGCGACGCCCCTGCCGTAAAGGCGTGAATGTATTCCTTCAGGTAATCGCGCGGGGGCACAATCCCCATAGCAAGTATGTTGCACCGAGAGACCAGACTGAAAGGGAACTTGAGGTAATACATTAAGTGTTGTATGTTTTATGCAGATATGCACAAGTTTAAATAACCTAAGTTCAAAAACTGAGCATTTTCATATTTCTGCTGTTTTTTTTCACACTTTAGCAACGTTTGATAGAGTTGCTAACTATTTGGAGTGGTAGTTAACATCTTATTTCAAGTGGCTGGCTGCAGTTTGTCATTTGCAAAGATTTAACTTCAGTTTCTTTGAGCTGCCGGTTCCTGTACACTGTTGTTTGACACTGAACTGCTTCTAGTTCAGTCAAGTGAGGACCTGAAGATCTCTGAAGTGAAAAATCATGCAACAAGTCCTCCTGCTCTTACTTGTCCTGTTCCAGCCACCGTGGAGAATCCAGCCACTGTGGAGAAAAATGAAAGAGTACTGATGGACAATATGGGACAGTTGATTAAAAGTACAGCAGAAAATGCATACTTACTGTCTGTGAGGTGTGAGGTGCTGCAACCATATGTTGAATGTGTGTATTCTAACTGTCTCTGCTGTGTTTACAGTGCGACTGATGGCAGAGCTGTTGCAACTGACACGGGGGTGCTGTCCAGTGCAGGAAATGAGGACAGATTTCCCCTGGCTGTCGTGAGAGGCATCCAGTTTCACACTGGCACCATTAACCATGGTGTTAGTATTTGTTTGGGGTCTGATAAGCAAAAGCTTTTTAGGGTACAACCAGACCCAAGACGTTGTTTTGGCTTTCAAACCTTTTGAGTGTACCTGTAGATTAGATGTAAGCGGTCTGACAGACTAGTTTTTAATGAGGTTTTTAGTCTGTTTGAGTGATGAGGACCGTTGCATGTAACCTCACTGTTTTATATGGGTCATGTACAATGTTTTTACTTAACATATACATCACCCCATACGAAACATTTAGCGGTGGGAGTGTTATGTATCCTGAAGGGATTAAATAAATAAATAAGTTTAAACCTCAGTTTAGGTCACCTGAAGTCTGCAGCCTCCTGCTGCACTTTTTTTTACTCGGCTTCAATCAGGCTTGATTAGCTGAGCTGCAAACACCTGCTGACTCTCTCTCTCTCCCTTTAAATGCACTGAGCTCAAGCCAGAATGTGTGGAGGTTATGGTTAGTGGAGGTTATGGACAGTGTGGAGAATAGAGGAGGTTTGAGCAGGTATGTGAGGTTTTGGTGTTTAGAGGACATTAAAATAATATTACAGTCAGCAGTGGAAGTCTGCTGTTTGATTGTTTGGTAGACTGGGAGTTTCTCCACCCTCCCAGGTTTTGTTGATCACTAGACTGTGATTGTTTGGTAGACTGGGAGTTTCTCCACCCTCCCAGGTTTTGTTGATCACTAGACAGTGATTGTTGGTACACTTCATTCTGGAGTGGGTTTATAGAGTACATTTGTGCTTGTGTGGACTCTGGTGACCCAGAGTAGAGGACCTGAGCTGAAGTGTTGGAGATTTTTGAGTCTCAGAGTCTGAGGGCTCTGGTGGCTGTCTATCATAGAGGCAGCTGTGTGTGGGGGCTCGTGCCTTTTTTTTGTGTTGTGACATAATTCCTTTCATTACTTTTGGTTGGGTAAAGCGGTAGTCTAGTTTTCGCTATTCCTTTGGTTTTTACATCCTGTAGGCCTAGAGTTTTGGTAGAGGTAGCCCGCTGTCTAACAGGGTTCGCCGGCTCTGTATAGAGTTGGCTCTGTTGGGCAGCTTTATTTTCCTTTTGGCCGCTTTATCCAAACCCACCTTTCGGTTGAACTTTCTTTTTTTTTTAGGACGTGGGACGCCTGGAGAAGCTGGAGGTGGTTCACTAAAACTCTAGGCCTAATAGAAGGAACTAAAGCGAAAACAGGACTACCAGCTTTACCCAACCAGAAAGTTATGAAAGTAATTGTATGCAAAAAAAGAAGAGAGGCATGAGCCAACACAGCTGCCTCCAGCAGACAGCACACCAGAGCCCTGAGCCCAGTCTCTGAGACACAGAACCCTCAACAGCTCAGGTCCTCTACTCCGGGTACACTAGAGTCCACACGAGCCTCTAAACAAGAGAACCAGAGCACATTAGTGCTCTAACCAACACTCTCAAAAGATGAGAGCACCAACAACCTCTCTAAATAAAAAGATCACTACAACCAGGGAGGGTGGAGGAAACTCCCAGTTCAACAAACAAACATCTGTAGGTTCACCTGATGAATGTTCAAACAGTGGTCAGGGTGGGTGAAGGACACTCCTGAACACACACATATGCAGCCTGCAGCTGCCTTCAATAAACTTGGTTTACCTTCCAAAAAGGCTCTCAAGTTGCTCCAACAAGCTCCTGCTTGCATCCACCAACCTCAGTTGGCCATCACATAACCTCCACACTCTAAGCAAAGGCCTCCACAGTGTTCAGGTCTCAGCTCAGACCATTTAAAAGGCTGAGAGTCACAACAATGACTCAGTTTGCAAAAGGCCACAATGCTAAAAAAGGAAATATATAAGGACCTCATTACAGTAATGTTGCTGAAGTAGTCCTGCCCCAGCTGCATCTCATCTAGAGATTAGTCTAACTGGACTGTACCATGTTGCGTGTCAGCAGGCGGACAAGTTAAACACTGTAAGTTGATTTTGTACATCTTTGGCTAGATAACATTTGTTTTAAATACATTTATTTTTATGTTACAATTCAGCACTACATTTAATGTTTTCTTGCTAACTCTACTTGTAATTAAGTATATTAACCCGCCCCCACTCCCACCCCCACCCCCATTTGTCAGAATGGTCTGATCAGCGGCTTTATAAGTTCCTCTCTTGTCTCAAACAGGTTAGTTTGTGTTTAAATTGTTGGTACCGGTACCTTTAGTTAAATATTTTGTTCTGTTGACCTCTGGCCCAAAGCCGCAGTATTATGAGTTTTTGTAAATAAATTTGAAATTCATTTTGGGCAAATATTCTGTGTCTATCCTGCTGGTATATACAGTACGTGGACCCTAACAGAGTAAAAAGGCTCAAAATAATTCCTGCTGAAATAATTAATTTAGCCTTGGAATAAAGGGAATTAATTTTTGACTGGTCATTCGTGTTCAGATTGTTCATTAACTACTTTTTTTTTTAAATCAAGTTATTCTCCAGATTATTATCCTTTCATTTATGTTTTGATTTATTTTATTCTTAACAAGTAAAGTGAGGAGCATGCATCGCCTTCTTCCTCACTTCACTCATAAATGCTACATGTGTAAGTCTGATTATTTCTGAAGTTATTTGAATTTTTTGTTTAAAATGAGCAGGTTCTGTTAGTCCCCTGAATGTTTTTTGAGAAACAATGAAACACAAATCTGTTCTGTTGATGCATCACCAGCTATATTTGAGTCAGAACACGTTTGATCCCAGCAGTGTTTTGTTACAATTTGAAAGAAGTCTCGGCAGGAAACGAGCTGTTCCTATTTATATTAAAAAATGAAATCACAACAATGACTCAGTTTGCAAAAGGCCACAATGCTAAAAAAGGAAATATATAAGGACCAAGTGGATAATAAAATATGATAAAGTAAATTAGAAGTCATCCAATAAAGCTGAGGGAAAGGTTTTCGGTTTCTGCTGCATATTTAAAGGAATACTTGGATTTAATGAAAAGAGGCAGAAGGTGGTGTTGTCATTCAAAGTGAATTCACATTTAGATAACCACTTTAGAGAATAATACAAATATTTTGGTCAGTGATAAAATTAATGGGAAGATTTCAAGTAAAGATCTGATATTCAGATTAAGATTGGTATGTATGTGAATAAAGCTTCACTGCAACAAAAGTAATGAATCCATCTGTTTTTTTTTACAAGACACATTTTAAGGGGGGGGGGGTGTTCTCATGTTTTTAACATATTTAAAAACATTATCAAATATGGTTGCACATTCAGTTTTTATTTATTTATTTTATTTATAAATTTGTTCATTAAAAAAAAACAATCCCATAAATGATAACATACAAAATATAAAAAATGAAAGGTAGCAGAAAGAAGAAAAAAAATCTTATTATATCTGCCCCTTTTTTCAAACAATCAGTTCAAACAATAATAATCTTCAAGTAACAGAACAAAACGAATAACTTTCTAATTTTCTAACTAATACAATACACATTACGCTAGTTCATATATATTTTTTAACAATTCAGTTTCGATCATTTTCTTAAATGTACACATTGACTTGGCATTTTTAACTTCATTCTCCAAACCATTCCATAATCTAATTCCCTGGATTGAGGTAGACCATCTCTTCAAACTAGTTCTGAATTTTGGTTTTACAAATATCTCTGTCCCCTTAAGATTATAACAACTTTGTCTTTTAACAAAATGCATTTGGATATTTAAAGGTAATGCGTTATTCTGAGCCTTGTACATAACTGATAAAATATTATAATCTACCAAATTATGGAACTTCAATAACTTCATTTGATAAGATAATGTGCTTGATGGGTGACAGTTTTTGAAATGGTAAATGCATTTGTAACATCTCCAGTGCCTGTAAAGCTTTTTTATTTTTCAAAACTCACCACTTTGTCCTCTTCATATTCAGAACTTTGATATTTCCATTCATGCAGGATAAACATTGGGGAAGTGGATGGCTCACCGTATGCTGCAGGAGCTGAAGATCAAACCAGTTTACTCGAGACCGGACCACTTTTTGACGGTCTCGTCTTGGACTTGACCACATTTTGTCTTGTCTCAGTCTTGGACATTGAGGCCTCGGGATTTTATTTCAAGACCACAACTGTGGAAATGTCACTAAATTGCCAGAATATTGTCCAGTTTATTCGTCCAGTATGCAGTACCTGGAAGAAAGGGGAGCAGCTGCTGTAAAGCCTCGTTCAGAACCAGTCATGGCTACACTGAGCCTCTGTTCACTACCGTGGTGAAGTTTGGACATTGGAGCTCCGTGGCTTCAGCGGTGTGTTCCCCTCGTTCGATCCGACGCAGGCAGTCTGATTTCAGTCTGCTCCTCCTCCGAAACGTCATGGTTCACTTAGGGACCGTCAACAAGTTACTGAACCAAACACTCTTCAGAAACAAAACTTAATATAACTTACCGTAATATATTTTACAACATTTGACCCACTGACACACAACTAATGTCAAACTACTCTAATAGACCTGACACACAAGACACCATCATTTATTTATCATTTAAAGCCTTTTCTAATCGAACAAAAGCCATGATTTTTGGACAAATTATGTAAAATTAAAAATGGCTTTTAAATGAGAAATAAATGAGGGTGCCTTGTCTGTCAGGTCTAGTAGAGTAGTATATAACATAAGTTTTGTGTCAGTGGGTCACATGACATGAAAATTATTGTGCAAAAAACACTGAATGTCTGATTTCTTTGTTACGAAGCTTTGAAAATGTATAAAAGCTGATACATTCATTCAAAAGCAAACTTAAAGTTGCAGTATGTAACTTTTTATAAAAATATATTTTATAAATATTTATATAAAAGTTACTTTTTTATACATATTTGTTAAAAATTGCTATATGTTGTGACAGTTATAGTATGAGACAGATAATCTGTGAAAAGATTGAGTTCCAAGACTTGAGGTCTTGTTCTCCGACCCGAAAAGTCTTGGTCTCTGTACACTCTGGTCTTGGTCTCTAGTAATGTGGTCACAACACTGGATCAAACCCCCCTATCTAATGATTAAAAGAAGACCTAGATAATCAATGTCTGATTTTAATTTCAGGCTCTACAAAAACAAATTGTCTAGCACAGTGGTTCTCAAACTGGGGTCCCCGGAGGTCCACAAGTCGGTGCTTGGGGAGTCTGCC
>JBBPBX010030772.1:0-23740 GCA_038048925.1 Garcialebias charrua
AGGTGTCTATGAGTGCACACCTATTTCCCCAGCTCCCCGGGTGCTTTCTATGGTTGCCCACTGCACCACCTGGTGGTGGTTGGGTTAAATGCAGAGACGAATTTCGTCTTGTATGGGAAACATACACAGATGACAAAATGTGACATTTATTTATTTATTTATTTATTTATTTATTCTTTTCCTTTCCTGTGTTTCCTCATAATAATTCATACAATAAAAAGCAATATTTTAACGAACTTATTATTGCATTCAATCAATTTCACAGCACGGTGCTCGGAGTTACACAAGTTCAACAATCCTGCTGCAGCAGCCGCAGCAAACAGGTGGCAATATATTTATCCACACAAACAAAACAATAATTCATCAAATAATAACTCAACTTAAAGAGGAACATGGCTCGAGCGTGAGTCCGTCAGTTATCTGTCCCAAACAAGTGCTCGGCGACACATCCAACAAAACAATAGTTCATCCAATAATAATTACTTAAATTAAAGAGGAACGTGGCTCGAGCGTGAGTCAAGCAGTTAATCTCTGTCCCCAACAAGTGCTCGGCGGCAGTGGCGGACTTAGACATTTTGGGGCCCCAGGCAAACCTTTGTAAAGGGGCCCTCCTCCAAGTCAGCCTAAATGTACCATTAGGCCCTGCCCTGAAGGTCAAAGATTTTCATGTTAATACTCTAATACTGGGAACTAGACAATAAAAACAACCATTTTTTCTCTACTTTAATAAGGTACAACTATCCTTTAAAGTCTTTTTACGTTTTTCCGCTCCGCTTTCGTATCTTCGCGTTGGCTTCATCTGTTTTCCATCTCCTCTGTCTTCCCGCTCAAGCATACTGAGCACTTCCTGGATTTTTGGGTGATGTGTAACGCTCATTAAGGCTAGGCGCCTGACCACGGCCAGATATGGTAAATAGGCAGTCAGAAAAGGTTCAGCTGAGGAGCCTGTTGTGTGAATAAAACACCATCAGACAAGAAGCAAGTTTTAAGTTGTTTGTATTGTATAGACTTAGGAAGGTATTTAAAATAATATTGTTTGTAATAATAATAATTTTCTTTGAGTATAACCAATAGACAAAATACACACAACAAAACAGACCCTGTCTTTGTTCCTGTCTTTGATTTTATACATATACCTTATAATGTCTTGCTAGTTTTTTGATACTTTGTTTAAAATAATATATATATATATTTTTTTTTTCTCTCTCTTTTGTTTTCTATTGTTTGTTTGTTTGTTTATTGTTTATTGTTTAAGGAAATTCTACCATTGCTGTTCATTGTTCTTTAGTTTTAGCAGGTCGCTTTCGTAAAGGAGCCCATGAGGTTCAAAAGATTTACCTGACTAAATAAAGGTTGAATGAATGAATGACCCTAATTACAACCAATAGACAAATACACACAACTACAGACCCTGATTACACCCAAGAGTTCTTTTTTTTTTCTATTTTAAATCAGTTCTTGAATCCCGGATGATTAAAGGTCCATCAATCAATAATCTGGTAGTTTGTAGTTTATGATCCAGGGTAATATGTCCAGAAAAAAAATAGTTTGGTGCAATTTAAGTCCTACCGCACAGCTGCGGTGATCCGGTAGCTTGCCATCCTGGGTGGGAACAGGGGGTGAAAAAAACCCTGACCTAAACAAGGTCATAAACAAAACAAAAATTAGCATTACTATATACACAGGACTAAACTGTTATCAAAAATAGTTAAACATTCACATAGTTAAACATTCACAAAAACAAATAAAATAATTCCAGCAGGTATTTTTCAAGAATCATTCAAATGTCCTGTTAAGCACCTTGGTCAATGCAAGGCATTGCAGGAAGGTGCTATACAAATAAAGTTTATTATTATTATTATTATAACTTCAATTCAAAGACCACATCAACAGTACATATCAAATTAAAGTTACAGATCAAGTTTTAAAGTGCACTTCCAAGTTGTATCCAAGTTTAATTCATATAAGAGTCAATTAAGCTTAATTTACTTCAATATTGTTTCAAAAAACAAATAGTAATTTCTTTTTTCTTGCGCAACCCAAAATAAATTAAACCAATTCCAAATTTCTATAGGCAGTCAACAGATTTAATGAAAAGTAACTAAAATGATCCTAAAAGGATGAAATTACAAAAATCAAAGGATTTATTTAATACTTTACGTATATATATTCTATTCGGCCACGAAATTAACAAAAAGAGAATGATCTTTTAATCACTAAGACCACTTTTAAATCTCAAATACATAAATGGAGTGGGCGTGTCGCAACCGCATTTCTATTTCATAAAAGGAACCCAAATACATAAAACAAACGACTCACCGTCGAGTGGTTGACACAAAACACCCAATACAATCCTCCGGCCGCGTTAATTTGGCTTGATACAGCGGGGTTCTCTCATGATTTATGAAGACACCGAGCACAACCAGCTAGCCACAGCGTTAGCACCCGAGTTCACCTCTGACCCGGAAGATGTCAAGATGGAATAGTCCATTTTTAGTAGGGGGATACAGAAATCGACCGGTTTTTGTATTGCGTTTTTAATGATCGTTTTCATCGTAACTATAATTATTTTTATGTTAAATGTACATTAACAAGCATGAGCAATGTTAGGGATGTAGGTGACTGGCCGGGGCGGGGCCGGGGCCCCTGCTGATTGGGAGCCCCAGGCAACGGCATCATTTGCCTACATGGTAGATCCGCGTCTGTTCTCCCCTCTGCTCCCCCTCCCTCCTCTCTGCTCCCTCACCAAGGGGGAAAAAGGTAAACAAGCAGCTACGAGAGCCAGCGTAAGAGCCCGTAAATAAGTTTTTTCGTTTTTACTGATAGATAATTAGTTATTAGCGGTACTGCATTTTAAATAAAAATAGCACAAATCCGCTTATGAATTATAAAAGTTAGTCAATCCTCTGTAACGCTGACAAATTGTTTAGGTCCGCTATAAGCGGATTAGCACTTTAGCGCTCTCCAGGGGTCTGGCGCCAACCTTTGCTGAACACATAGATGAAAAACACCAGCTAGAGACAGCACAAGTGTGCTCCACTAGTGTAATTACCTATCATCTCCTTTTTCCTTGGAAATTTTGAGAAACAGGAGGAAAAGGGCAAGGGACCTATTACGCCACTGGCAATCAGATGGCAATGTGGAGGTAAAGAACCCAGTTCAAGCATAGGGTAACCTTCCAGGTCCCCAGGGGAAAGAATTTCATATATACAAGGGGCACACACGATTCTCTCATCTGCTCCTTGAACAGACAATTTACTAGGACTGTCAAAGGGGGCCTATCCTGATGTTGGAGACCAGTTAAGGAGAGGGGAACCCTTCCACTGAACATCTCGCAAGTAAACATAAACACCAAGGGACTCCCTTGTGTATGTTGTTGCTGTTTGTTTCTTGGAGAAAAAACGATCCAACCTTAGGCCCTCAGCCAGTTCCCTTCATTGGCCAGGCTGAAAGCTGACACAGCGTCGGACGTGGGTGCAGAAGCTGCCCACGTGCCTGAGTCAGCAGGTCCCTGTGAGAAGGCAACTGCCATGGTATCCCTGATAACATTGAGATCAATTCCGGGAACCACGGTTTCTCCGGCCACCTGGGGGCTATCAGTATTAGGGAGAGGGCTCCTTGACGTACACGTTCCAATGTCACCTGGATCAGAGGGACAGGTGGAAAAGCATAGTACAGCACCCCTGCTGGCCAATCATGGGCCAGAGCATCCGTCTGTTTCCTTTAAAGAGAAGTAAAGGTCACACTGTGAGCTAGCTCTGCAAGCGAACATGTCCACTGAAGCTCTCCCAAATCGTGACCAGACCTGTTCCACGACTCGTGGGTTCAGTCTCCATTCTGATGCCAAGAGAGGCCCTCTCGAGAGGGCATCTGCTCCAAAATTCAGTTCACTGGGAACATGAGTCGCCCTGAGCGACAATATTCTCTGGGCACACCATGTGAGCAACTTCCGTGTCAGGCCAAGGAGGGCTTGGGATCTTGTCCCTCCCTCCCTGTTGATGAAGGACACCGTGGTCCTTTATCTGATTTCACCAGGACATAATGCCCTGCAATCAGACCTTTGCCAAAAAAGTATTTCACTGACAGGAATACGGCCAACAATTCCAAGAAGTTGATATGTAATCTTGCTTCCTGTTCATTCCAAAGGCCTCGGGCATTCTGATTTCTGCAGACTGCTCCCCATCCTGTTTTTGAGGCGTCCGTTGTGATGACCACACAAGATGACACTCTACCTAGCGGGACCCCTTCCGTGAAAACAGACAAGTCTCTCCAAGGTTCCAGTGCCCTTAGGCACTCTGAATCTATCCTGACCTTTCCTGTTCGACCAGGTAGGGTGGGTTGTGTCTGTTGGTTTAGCCACACTTGCAGGGCCCGCATTTTCAGCAATGCGTGTGGCACACAGGGTATGGCTGCCGCCAAGAGGCCTAAGAGGCATTGGCACGTTTTCAGGGGGACCCGCTGATCCAGTTTAAACTTTGTCAGGCAATGGCGAATCGAGGAAACTCGTTCCTTTGAGAGCCATACTCTGTACCGGATGGTGTCGACCTGTACTCCCAGAAATACGGTAATCCGTGATGGGGTTAGGTCACTCTTTTTTAGGTTTATGACAAAACCGAGAGACTCCAGGTGAAAAATCACCCTACAGGAGTGTGACTGGGCCTGTATTCTGCTTCCGGCCAGAATCAGGAGGTCATCCAGGTAGATCATAATCCTGACTCCTTGATTCCTAAGAGGGGTCAGGGCTACGTCCAGACATTTAGTAAATGTACGAGGAGCCGTCTTCAAACCGAAGGGTAAGGCTTTGAATTAATAAGCCTTCCCTTCGAAAGCAAAATGGAGGATTTTTCTGTGCTTCCTCCACACGCCCACATGGAAGTAGGCGTTCTTCAAATCCACTGTACATGCGTAGTCTCCTGGTCTCACAGACCGGAGGACCAGCCACAGTGTAAGCATTTTGAACTTGAAAGTTCTTATTCGCTTGTTCATAGTCCTGAGATCCAGGATCGGCCTCTGGGAATGATCCCTTTTGGGCACCACGAAGTACTTGCTGTAGTGACCGGAGCGTAGTTTTCATTTCGGGACCAAACTTATTACTCCTTTTTGTAGCATCGTCAATACTTCCTCCCTCAGCACGTGTGCGCATGCAGTGTTAATATTCGATTGCAGCACCCCTGTGAAGCGGGATGGTCTCTTGGCGAACTGTAACCTGAGCCCATGACACATTGTCTTCATGACCCATTCGTTTGGCAGGCACGCCCTCCAGGCCTGCGCGTGCGCCATCAGCCTGGAAGGCATGTCTAATCGCTGCTGGTCATGTTTTAGTGCGGGAAGGGTGGCCTTTGACCCCTCTCGCGAGCTCTCGAGCAGGCTGGTCAGCCCGACAGAAGATATCGCGAGATCTGACTGTCTCAGACAGAGCTCGCGCATCTTGCTGCGGTTCATAGTTTGACCAAATGGTTTGTGTTTTATAAAAGTGGGACTCGAGTCAAGAACCAGGGCAGTCTGTGCTTTGGTACTTTTATTTTTGTATATGCATGAAACAGTGCTTGTTTTTATTACACATACAGTAGGCGAGTCATGTTCAGTGCGCACACACATGTCACCAGCTCCTTGTAGTGTTTTACAAGTGAAGACTGGGCTCAAAGGGTGAGGTTCCCATACCACGTGGACGGGCAAACCTGTAAAATCATGAGTTTGTCCTGTTTCATCAGGCCCAAATCTGCTTCCCACATGGGGTCACCGAGGAGGCCCTCGGCCTGGCTGCCTGATGCTGAAAAGGCTCTCCATCGCCAGCGGGTCTCTTCTACGGAGGGCGATGCATGGCTTCCTTGGGGGACGCAAAGCTTTTCCTCGGCAGCCCCTCGCGGAAGGCTTCCGCCTGTTTGCGTCTTTGTTCCAGCCTGGCCTGGATGTGTTCCAGAGCTCCCCCGAAGAGTCCCGTCAGCTCGATTGGGTGATGGAGGAAGGGGGACCTCTGGTTTTCTGGGAGGTCCGTCAAAGTCAACCAAAGATGGTGCTAGGCGACAACCACTTCCGCCATTGCTCTGCCTTACGTGATGGCTATTGTCCCTATCATGCGGAGCACAAAGTCAGAAGCCCTGCGGTCCTCCTCCATGGTATCTGTTGCGGCTTGTTCGTTTGTCGTTACCTGGAGTTCCTGCAGCTTTTCTGCCAGGTACGCCTGCATCATGGTTGAAGCGTTCATTGCACGAGCCGCGAGGCCCTGAGCCCGGTAGCATTTCTCGAGCTGTTTTTCCGAAGCACGGCAGGCCCTGCTAGGCAGCGCTGGCTTCGCCCCCGTAGCTACGGGGCCAGATGAGCCGCCAGGGTCTCCTCTATCTGGGGTGCACTGGCGAGACCTGCTGCCTCCATTCCGGCGACATCCAGGAGCCGGGATAGTGGCAACATCATGGGAGCTCCGGGTTCCGCCCAGGAGCACGTGAGCTCCCTGAGGAAGTCCAGGAAAATGGGCATTTTCTGCAACGTCATTGGCTGTTGCTTCGCGTAGAAGTAATTTCCTGCCAGCCTCGTAACCTGTTGGCGAGATGTGGGGTCTGGCCACACGACCTGCAGGGCATCCGCCACCCTGTGGCACAAGTCGAACAGAGCAGGGACCGACACGTCCGGTTCCGGTAGAACTTGCGCCAGGTTCTGAGAGGAATCCACACTTTCCCCTCTGCAACCGTACTCGGCGTCTTGGTCAGACACTTCGGGCGTCGAGTCCTCGACGGCGACTGAGGAGTCCGACACGTTCTCATCCCCGACCTGACCGCTGCATTCCAAGTCCATGTTCTAGAGCTCCGGTTAGGGAGCGAGCAGTTCTGTGTGGCGTTCGGCCTTCAGCGCCGCGGCCTTCTCCATGGTCTTAGCCAACGCGTCCGCGCGGCGTTTCCTCACTACCGCCGGCATCCGACAGCAATGGGAGCAGGAGTTGGGGGATTCCAGCGTTTTTCTTGAGTGCAGCATCCCTAGGCAAATGGGACAAGCCTCGTGGGTGTCCGTCGCCGAGAGGGAGTAGCCGCAGCCACTGGGACAGGGACGCAAATGAGAGCTCGCCGTCCTGCTGGTTTTCTTCTGAACCCTTGTCCTCCGTTTTCCCTTCTCTGGAGCCATGTCCGGAGACGAGAAGTGTTGAGGCTGTTCCTAGTTTCCTTTTAATCGAAGACGTCCTCTTTGTCGTGTCGCTTTCGCTGGCTAGCCTGCTAATGGTTAGCAGGGAGTGTTGTGACGCAATTAGTGCCATCGAGCGAAGAAGCTGCGGAGAGATAAGAAAACTTTGAGGTAAGTAGAACAAACGCTGGACTAGCCAGCCCAGCAGTACGCAGGAAAATTTCTCTGTACGCTCAGCGTAGGGAGCAAGCTCACCTCTGATCGAGTGACGTGACAACAGAGAAGTCCCACGAAGTTCAGGTTTAAGCGAGGTGAAGGGCAATAAGAGAAAGTAGGATGGGCGTCCACATCTTAAATACCCAGAGGGCGGGGACTCTGGCGTGACGCTGATGCCCCTGCCGTAAAGGCGTTATTGTATTCCATCAGGTAATCGTGCGGGGCGCAATTTCCCATAGCATTTATGTTGCACCGAGTGACTGACTGATAAGGGAACAGGAATTAACTTTTCCAAAAGCAATATATCAGAATGAATGTAACAGAGATACACCAACATGCAGCCACCCTGAATTAAGCAATTCTATTGGTTTGTGACCAGTCAGCCAGTGAGTCATGCGGGTTCTGAGTACTGTAGTAACTTTTTTCATAATTTATTGTCATGTGCACAACTTGCAGATTTGAGCTCTATCTTTTGCATCAAACCTTCTTCAACTCGTTCTGCACCCATATGATTATGATTTAATCTTCTAAAATACCCTTTTGAAATTAAGTGATTAATCAGAACCATTAGCCTCAAAAGTTTTCTGTCTGAGGAGAGCGCCCATGCAGCTCTCAAAATCCAGCCCATGAGGCTGGTTGGAGACGCTTACAAATATAGTGGAATGAGTTTGAGATGCCCATGATGACTCTGTGGCTATTTTGCGAGAAAATCTATAATAGTAAAAAACAAAAATAAAAGGTTAAAAAAATGACGTCACAGGATTGCCTTTACGACTCTTGTAGAATCTTTTAACCCTGGTGCATATTTGGAGACTTCTCTTTGGATGCCATTCACCAGCCCGCTGACAACAGATATTATTCTGAATGATCATAGATTTAATGTGATTCTCTACTAACACTGAACATTTTTTTTTCATTCATTCATTCAACCTTTATTTATACAGGCTAGCCTCGTTGAGTCACGGGGACTCATTTACAAGAGGGACCTGTCTCACTCACACCAAACAACCATCCACTCTCACACTCACACCTAGGGTCAATTTAGAGTCACCAATCAGCCTAACAAGCATGTTTTTTGGTCTGTGGGAGGAAACCGGAGTACCCGGAGGAAACCCACGCATGCACGGGGAGAACATGCAAACTCCACCCAGAAAGGCCCCGGACCGGGATTTGAACCGGCAACCTTCTCGCTGAGAGGCAGCAGCTCTACCAGTTGTGCCACCGTGCTGCCCATTTTAGAAAATAAAAATCTCCTGTAGCTCCACCTTTGAGACTGGAGGTAAGTGCTGTAGCCTTTCAGCCTCCCTACTGAGCTGACAACCTTTAGCACCCTCAAATTAGCAACGCACTTCCAGTTGACGGTTTCACACAGCTTCAGTGCAGCCCTTTGAATCTCTGAGCTCCATGAACATACAAACGGCCTGACCTCCTACAGATGAAGATACTGGCCAGGGCACTTTCCTCTCAACGTTGCCTGAACCCTCCGGCTGTGGGCTGCTCAAACATTTCCCGAGCCAGAATCCATATTGTGAATGTCGTCTGCAGCCCGCTGAGCCAAAACACATGACCTTGTGCTGATCTCTGCTCGCAATCCTGCAGTTTTTACAGTTTTGTTGTGCTGCGACGTCACACACTGTGGAGACCTCTGCCTGCGTCTGACTGGACTGCAGTCTGGATGAGATGAAACAGTTTGGTAATAACAGCCTTTTTTGTTCAACAGTTCCATTTTTGACTTTTAGTCAAACAGTAATAAAATGAAATAGCATGTTTATACCTTTTTTTTTGTTATTAAGAAAAATGTAAGAAACATTGTCTGGATCGATTGTTTAAGTTTTAAAAAGGCTGAAAATACTAAAGTATTTTACATATTAGACGGGTTATCAAAAGGATTTGATTTGACCAAACAAACAAAACAAAATCTACAAACTTAACAGTACTTCTTAAAAAAAAATTTTTATAAATGACTTACCGGTATTAATTGCTAAAAATACGTAATAGTCAATGTGGTTAATAATTTGCAATAAACACAATAAATTAGTAAGAAACTGTTAAAATGCAAAAGCTGAAAAGGACTATAGTGACTAATTTCTTGCCAGTTAACCAACATTTATGTTTGTAATAATAATAATAATAATTAATTCAATTTATAACGCACTTTTCATTACTGAAAATCTCAAAGTGCTACACATATATTGAATGCTACACACATTCATAAACCGGTGGCGGCAGACTACCATGCAAGGTGCTTTCCAGTCCTACCGGGAGCAACTCAGGGTTAAGTGTCTTGCCCAAGGACACAACGACACATGGTGCGGGTCCCGGGAGTCGAACCGCCAACTTTCCGATCGGGAGACGACTGCCATTACCACTACACCACGGCCGCCCGTCACCTGTATTTTGTGTGTGTACTATATATATAGTACACACTATATATATGGTATAGTACACACTATATATATGTATACACACTATATATATGGTATAGTACACACTATATATATGGTATAGTACACAATATATATATGGTATAGTACACACTATAAATAAATAAATAAATAATATATATATATATATATATATATATATATATATATATATGATGGGCATGTACCATTTGTCAGTAAGTTGTGAGCATGCGAGTGCTTTGAGCATTTGTAAATTAAATGTTTTATTTTGGTAAGTCATTTGTGTAAAAAAATGGAGGCTGAGAAACTAGCAAAACTTCTTTGTACACTAAAAGTTGGCCAAAATGTACAGTTAAAAAAAAACAGTTCATGCCGCACTGTTCACTCTTAAAATTTGATAATCTTGATGGTTGCCTGTGTAAGATGTCATATTTAGAAGATGCTGGATGGTTTGCCTTCTTGTTGCAGGAGAACTGAGCACCCCTCAAATATCCAACAGAGTTATCAGTCTAACAATAAAAATGAAATTAAGTGCTGGCCACAATGCTCAACCTATTACATTTGGAGTCTGAAAAAACGTTGAAGAGGATGTTGAAAAAGAGATAGCTGTGGACAACTTGTGACATTTAAAAGATGTTTGTCTCAGCTGCAGTCACACATTCCCAGAAACTTTCTAACACTTCTTGATATTTGTCACAGGTCGTCTCTGGTTGTTTGAGTGCTGGACTGGCTGTCAGGGAGCTGGTCATGCTGAACAACCTCAGATCACCAATGATGGGGTTTTTTTTATTATCAAAAGTTTTATTCCTACATGAATTGAAACTTTGCACAGTTTGAACCCAACTTTATACAACCCTGAGTCGGACTCAGCTAAACAGGTACACCACTAGCTCACTAGTCAGACAGACAACACTGGCTGTGGAAAAAAAACAACTGTCACTTGTTTCACAATTTTGTCTAACAACCACTCAGACAGAGCAGAGATAAAAACATTGAGTGATATGCATATTATCCACAAACTTTTAGGAAGTGGTAATGTACTTTTATGCTACTCTTCTCACCGAGCTCATATCACAGTGCTCTAAGATTCATAACTGGCTGTACCGTACCCATCACTACTGCACCTTATATTTATATAATAATAATAATAATCATCATTTTATTTAAAAGTGTCTTTCAGGACACCCAAGGACACTTAACAAACAAATACAGTGCAAACATTATCAGTGACAAATTGAAATATAAAATACATAAAGATTATAAAATGCAAAATAATAAAAATACATTTAGTAAAGTTAATGATAAGCTAGTCTAAAGAGATGTGTTTTCAGGGCTGTCTTGAACAGAGAAAGGGAGGTGGTGTTTCGAAGGTCTGGCGGTAGAGCGTTCCAGAGGTGAGGGGCAGAGCAGGTGAAGGCCCTGCTCCCCATGGTGGAGAGGCGGGCAGAGGGTACATGGAGATGTAGCGAAGAGGAGGATCTGAGAGAGCGTGATGGGATGGAGATTTGTAGGAGGTCAGATAGATAAGGAGGGGCAAGGTTGTGGATAGATTTGAACGTGAGAAGTAGAATTTTGAAGATGATGCGTGATTTAACCGGGAGCCAGTGGAGCTGCTGCAGGACAGGAGTGATGTGGTTATAGTAGGAGGTTTGAGTGATGACATGGGCAGCTAAGTTCTGGACCATCTGTAACTTGTGGAGAGATTTGTTGGGGAGGCCGTAGAGAAGGGAGTTGCAGTAATCGATACGGGAAGTCACAAGACTGTGCACAAGGATGGCTGTGGAGCGGGGTGTGAGAGAAGGACGGAGACGGTTAATATTACGGAGGTGGAAATAGGCAGACCGAGTAATATTGTTGATGTGTGAAGTGAAGGAGAGAGTGGTGTCGAGGATGACACAGAGGCTCTTGACCTGAGGGGAGGGGGATAGCAGAGAGTTGTTAAGGGGGACGAGAAGATGTTCTGATTTTGAAACAGAGTTTTTGGTACTGACGAGAATGATTTCGGTTTTGTTACTGTTTAGTTGAAGGAAATTGTTAGAAAACCAGTGATTTAGCTCATTGAGACAGTCGGTGAGGATGGAGGGTGGGTGGGTGGAGTTAGAGTTTGATGACAAGTAGAGCTGTGTGTCATCAGCATAACAGTGGAAATGGACACCGTATTTGCGGAAGATGTGACCTAGAGGAAGGAGGTAAATGATGAAGAGGAGGGGTCCGAGGACGGAGCCTTGGGGGACACCCGTGGAGACAGGGGAAGACTGGGACCGGAAGGATTTAAACAGCAATCTGGCATAAGATGGAGTGAGGACCAGTGAGGATTTACTGGCAGCTTGATGTGGGATGGATTGCAGGTGTGGATGATCATCGTCAGAGACGCAATCATATCCTGACACACACACACAAACATCCCAAGAAGAGAGGAAAACCACAAACCAATGCAGGCTGTGTGCAAAGGTCAAAACTCAGAAGTCTGCAACATCTTTGATAGGATGAAAAAATCTTCACCTTGTAATGGACCTACCCAGGGTCAAATTAAGGTTTTTGAACTGTCCAGTGATGACCTTTACTGACCTCTCAGTAAAGCAAGACATTTACTACAAAATTATTCATTTAGCTATAATCTGATAACATAGTCACCAATAAGAGACTATTTCTATCTTTGATTTTAGGCTGATGTGATCAAAAGAATAATTTTATTTGTAAGAGCATCAGTACATTTTAATGTCAGATAAATCAAATACTCTGCTTAATTCAAAATGTTGTACATGGAGGATTTCTCCTCTCCTCTCGAACTTGCATGTGAAGATAAAAGGAACACTTTATCTCATTCATTTTAGCTTGAGCTCAGGACAATCTAGACACCCAAAGACTTTTGTTTTTGTCCTATTTAATAATCAAGCTATTATCATTAATAGGTCCCATATGTGATGCTTAATGACGTTGTTTTAATCAAACCAACAGTATTTTGTTAAAGTGTTAAAGCAAAGGAATCAGTTTTATGATAAAATGCTGACATCTGAAACTAACACTTTATCTTTCTGACAAACTAATCTTTTGACCCCCTTTCAACATGTTGATGTCATCCTCACATCAACTTATGATGCCATTCGGCCAATCAGAAAGAACACATTTTCTGGGTCACGTCTCAGTTAAAACCTTCACATCTTACTTTCTCTTAGAGTCTGCTGGAGTAAGCCTCAAACCATGGTCTTCTCCAAAGAACTGATGATCGTCTAGTCACACGCTAAGGACACGTCATTCAGTTAAAAGATTTATAACATGCCTGTTATAAATCTATTTCAAGCCGTGAAAAGCTCTCTTTTATTGACATTCCTTTAAGGAACGTCTTATCTTGGAAACACCACCAGGAGCTGCCGTTACTTCGGTTCGAGTCAAGGCGCACGTCTGGAGACGCTGAGAATGGTAAACGAACTGACCAAACTGGACCGAGGGAGACTGACCATCTTCACGAGGTAACAAGTCGTCAAATGCTTTGCCAAGGGTACCAACGTGTAGCTTTAATCGGCCGGAGAACTGCCATGTTTCTGGTTAAAACACATCAAGATAACTCCCTGACTCTTAACTTTTCTTCCTCCATAAATTTCTCCTCCTAAATCTTTCCCTCTCTATCTAAGCTGGAAACTATTTTAAGCTGAAATGCCCACAGACTAAATATGTTAACATCCAATATTTATGTCTGTTGTGTTAAATTTAAGTTTGCTGACGTATTAATTTGAAAGAAAGTGAAATCATGTCAATCAAGTGTAATGGTGTTAATTTAGTTGATTTATTTTAAATAAATGATAGTGTCTCTTTGACATATCAAACTAAGTTAACGTCTTTGTCACTTAATGGCTTTGTGTATTTATCCATCATAAAGATCACAGAAATATTGGGTAAACTGAAAAAGAACAGAATCCGTGAATTTACTATTCAATCTGAATAAGTAGATTAATTAAGGATAAAGAGGTCAGTATTAATATTGACCTCCTCATAATTCTTACATCTGGTGGCTCGTACCGGTTCTGAAAGTTTATTGATTTCTGTGGTTTCTCATGAACTGTAACGTCATGTTTGCATAAGTGGATCCAAGTTTTAAACTCTGAGGATAATGATTTTGGCTGGAAGTGTTCAAAGCAGGCAGATTCTGCATGTTTTTATCATTTGAAGCTGTGAGATTATTATTGTTTCAACTCTGTTAGACGCTGTTGGAAGCATTCAGGTGAAGTTTTGTCAGCCGTGGTCTGTGGTGGTTCTGGTCCTGGTTCGGTCCAGTTCACGCAGACTCCTGTACAAAGCTTTGTTTGACCGCCGAGTCAAAGCCTGAAAGCTAATTTAACATCTACAAGATTGCTGTTGTGGTATTTTACATTTTAGAGCAGGTCAAAGAAGCATATTACTGTTAGAACGTGTCGGATAGTGGTTCTGTTCAGACCCGTGTTTCTGATCCACGACAAAGTGGACCGGTACCGACCTTAACGCGCTCCGAGAGAGTCCGTGTTTGTTCAACAGCTGCAGTGCTGTGTTACTGAGCGTAACTAAGTTGGCCTGTCTAGGTGTGTTCGCCGCATGTTTCAGAATTTTGGAAAGTTAATTTGTAGCGTCTGAGTTGTTTTCAGGGTTGCCAGATCTCCAGACCGAAAGAAGCGATCAGCTCCTTCAAAACAAGCACAAACAAGCGGCTCGCTCTTTTAAAAAAAGCCCAAAAAAAGCCCAGCTGGCAACCCATCCCATTGTGTAAAAAAAGGCAGTTTTAAACAGTATAAACATATTTATTATGGCATTACATATATCTAGCAAAATTATACATAAAAGAACGTATTCAGTCTAAAAAATAAAAATACATTTTGCATTTTTCTCCCATCTGTGGTCGGATCCAGTCTTGAAGAGCACGCTCTTTCTCCCAATCTTTATTATATTTTTTTCCATATTTACCCCACTTAGAGCTCACATTAGCGTTGTCTTGTCTAGACAAAGAATAAAGAACAGAGACAAAGAATAAAGAACAATGTTGCATTCGCGTGTAGTCGGATGTCCCGTGAAGATACACGGTTTTTAATTTTAAACTCACTTTGAAAGTAATTTTCATTAATTTATCATTTTGTTTGCTAAAAACAAACATAGTTGAATGATACAAGATATATATGTGGTGTCACTATATGCTAAGTTCATATACAGCAGTGTTCGTGCATGTATATTACAGAGTGTCAGTGAACGCACCGCGAGAGAGAGCGTCACGTGACGTAGGCACGCGGGTTCGGTGTGTGTGTGAAGATAGAAAGTGCAGAGAACGGAGTAATGCAGGATCGTGCCGTCTGATAAGTGTATTGTGCAGTTTAAACAATAAAGCTACATCAGCACCAAACCAGCATATTTATTAAGCGTGCAGAGAAACATCAAAAATACCTTTAAAATAACTTCAGGAGTACATTTCACAAAACAAGCCCAAATAAGCGACGCAACACCCATGGTAAGCACAAAAAACCGCCACAAGCGGCTCACCGAATTTAAAAGCGACTCCAGGAAAAAACAAGCCCAATGCCGCTTGAAATAAGCGGACTTGGCAACTATGTTTTAGACAACACAACAAACAACTTGTTTTAAGAGTCTATAAAGTTGTGGTCTGTTGTGCGAGCTAACGTTAGAGCTACGTGTCCAAGTACACGTTTGTTTATGAGCTGTGATTGGATGAAACGAGAGCTGTGTGCTGTCAATCACTCAAGTGGCGAACGCTGATTCGCTGTTGTGTGCTGTCAATCACTCGTAGCGAACGCTGATTCGCTGTAGTGGGAACGCACGCCGTTGCGACCAACCCACTTTGTCGTCATTTCCGGTACTTCATTGGTCGAAGGTTAGAAAACTACATTTACCATGGTTGCTTGGGAAAAGGACTACAAGCACTGTGATTGATTGGTTGACGTCACGTATGTGTAGCGAGCTCCTATGGCAAGCCCTTTTAACATTAAATCGGATTCACGGCACTTCAATTCCAGATATCTGAAATTGAATTATGACTAGTCATAATAGCTATTCAAGATATCTTGAATTACATTTTGACTAGTCAAAATTCGTATTTGAGATATCTCTAATTACATTCTGACTAGTCAAAATGACGTCAGATTTTCCATTGAGTTGAATGGAGGCTTCAATTTAAGATATCTTGAAATGAATTTTGACTAGTCGTAAATACAATTCTAGATATCTCTAAGTTAATTTTGACTAGTCATAATTTGCTTTCAAGATATCTCAAATTTAGTTTTGACTAGTCATAATTACAATTACAGATATCTTAAATTACATCATCATTTAAGATATCTTAAATGTATTTATGACTAGTCAAAATGTATTTATGACTAGTCAAAATGTAATTCAAGATATCTTAAATAGCTATTATGACTAGTCATAAATCAATTTCAGATATCTAGAACTGTACTTATGACTAGTCAAAATTCCTTTTAAGATATCTTTAAATGATTTCAAGATATCTTAAATATTTTATCATGTAGACGGCGTTTCTATTTAAGATATCTAGAATTCACATTATGACTAGTCAGAATGACGTACGAGATATCTTGAATTATAATTTTGACTAGTCACAATGACACAGTTTTACGCAGGCGGAAATAGGTCCGCTAAATCTTGTCAGGAGGACCCATGTCAGGTCTGTCCAACACAACGCCTGCTGTGTTTTTAACACGGTTTGTACCAAGCAGCTCGTGCTCGACATGAATTAAAAACACGGATGATTTATTGTTTGCAACAAGAAGACTTTTTACAACAAGAAGACTTTTTAAAACCGACGTCTTTTTCACTACAACAGGAAGTAGCAGACACACAGCTTTCAAGGTAAGAAAAAACGAAGCTAGCTTAGCGAGCTAACCGTTAGCTCCTGCTGCAACATACAAACAGTGTAAAAAAGCCCAATTTAATGTGATAAATTATTTGGAATATTTGAGACAGATATGGTATAAAAATGTATATTGTATTTTTTATGAGGTTCCATTAGTGCCAAAAATATGTTTGTGTCCATGTAATGTTCAAATGCTTTCTTCTTAACAGAAATAAAGAAATATCACTAAAAGAGAACAAAGCTGCACTTTGCAGGTTTTGTTACTTTCCATCACTCTGTGTGTGTGTAGCGTGCTGTGTATACTCTATAAATGATGTGTTAAGTGAATCAATATATACAGTCTATTACATGTACTTGTTTAAAGCCAGTGGTGGAGAAAGTACTCAAACACTGTACTTAAGTAAAAGTACAAATAAACAGACAAAAATGTACTCTAGTAAAAGTAGAAGTACCATATTAATATTTTTACTTAAGTAAAAGTAAATAAGTACTTGCTTTTAAAAATACTTAAAGTATTAAAGTAAAAGTACTTGCTGAATGTATTAACTAATGCAATGGTCTACAATACCATTAAGTGTGCGTACTGTATGCATATTTTCTGTAATACATTAATAGTGTTGAGCCATTTTAATGAACAATGCTGCAGATAATGCATGTTTTTATTGTGTTTACTCTGTGACACAGTTCACACTTGGACTTTTGATTCTGTGTGTCAGAATTTCAGTGATGAGTTAAATACCATTAAGCAAAATAAGAAAGAGGAATGATTATACCTTTGAAAGTTTTTATTTAACACAAAATAAAACCAATGTGTCATTTTAACTGCAGTAAACACATTTAAGTAAAAGTTGTCTGTTTGAAAAAAGGAGCATTAGACACAACTAACAAAGGAATAGATCACTTCAACTCGTTTGTCATCAACTCTAGTTAAAATATTGTCTAGTCAATCTTGTAATGGATCAACAATGAACAATACTTTAACTTCCTGACAACATTTTCAAAACTTGGACCTGAGTGTCGAGACATTTGGAGAAATCTCTTGTCTCCTAACATCCCATGAACTGACACATTTTAATATTGCAGCAAGAATTTCTTGTTCAAGTTCAGAAGAAGTTGGTTTTCAAAGTTTTTGAGTCCATGTCTGGCTCTTTAGGGAGAGAGAATCTGTCCTGCTGTACTGAACAGTCTTTCAATAGTCTTTCAATAATATTTCAATAGTCTTTCAATAATATTTCAATAAAGCCATGGGTGTTGTGTATCTTCTGGATGAATCTTTGTGGTGGAATCCATTTTGTGTGTGTTAGTGGTGCTGTGGGTGCTCCCAGCTAAATGACTTATACACAAGAATATACATCATTGGTCCAGCTCTTCTTGAAGGCAGGTCTAATGTTACCTGTCCACTTTGCAGTGATTCAGTGGACCAACTCCCCTCTCAACATCAGTTACTTTCAAACTAACGACAAATCAAAAAGTTGCAACGTGAATGTAACTTGTAACTCAACACATTATAGAAATGTAGTGTAGTAGAAAGTACAGATACTTCATGTAAAATGTAGTGCAGTAAAAGTAAAAGTACCCACATTTAATTCTACTTAAGTAAAGTACAGATACATGAAAAATATACTTAAGTACAGTAACAAAGTATTTGTACTTAGTTACATCCCACCACTGTTTAAAGCTAAATATGTTATAACAAGCATTAATATATATATGTGTGCTCAAAACATTTCTGATCTGTTTTAGATCTCACTGGGTGTTGAAAAAGAAAAAGCTGATTTCTTAGATTATTTCTGTAGGTTTGCAGCTGATAAAGGAATTGTAACAACTTCTTTTTTTTTTTTTAAGCTGCCAAATGTTCCTCCTGCACTGGCCTGAACTCGAGATTTACAAAGATGACACAGACCAAGAACAAAGGTACCGGTAAATAAATAAAATAAGAGTGGAACACATTCTTTTCTGTTATATCATAAATGGTGGTATCAAAAATGCAGGCTCAACCACTATCAGTTACCGGTACTGTAGTAGTATTTGCAAGTTACGTAAAAATCTTAACTCTCACAAATCTGTCCCACAGTGTCCTACCAAATTGCTCATTTACATTTATTTATTTCTAAGTTTATTTGACATATTTTTTATGTTGTAAGGGGATCCATCCTGAACCTGCAGCGAGGTGGTGGTACAAAAGCCCAGAACTGTGGGGAAAAGATGTCTGCACTTCACGCTTTACAGAGCGAACATAACCTGAGTTAATGTTTGTATGCCTGTTTCTTTTGTCAAAACTTATTGTGATTATGTCACTCGTGTGTTTGTAGGACCACGTCCAGATCCCGACATCCTGGCATCGGGAGAAAAACTACACCGGCTCGAGTCTCAAACATTTATCGCTCCTGTCCTAGATGGTCTGTCAACTTTGGAGCTGGTACCATCCAGATGTGGGCCTGTACAAAGATGACACAGACCAAGAACAAAGGTAAATAAATAAAATAAGAGTGGAACACATCCTTTTCTGTTATATCACTCATTCAACCTTTATTTCATCAGGTTAATCTCATTGAGCCTCGAGGACTCATTTACAAGAGCGACCTGCTACAAACTAAAGAATGATGACAACAGTAACAGTAGACATTTCCTTAAACAATCAACAATAGACAAACATAAAAGAGAAATACAGATTTTTTTTTACAAAATTAAAAACAAAATATTTAACAAAAACATTATAAAATGGATGTAGAAAATCAGTAGCAGTAATCAGTAACAGGAACACGTCTGCATTGGTTTTTGCCAGGATTCCAACAGATTTTAAAAGCCATTTAGAGAAGTCAAGGTCGAGAGCTTCAGATCTTTTTGTAAGATATTCCATGAAGCAGGAGCGGAGTAGGAGAAGGCCCTTTTTCCAAGTTCAGTCCTCACTGACGGAACACTGCAGGTAATCATGTCCTGAGAGCGCACGCTGTAGCTGCACTCACACAGAGACATGTAGGAGGAGATGTATGAGGGCAGCAGACCAAGAAGTGATTTAAAGATGAAAATGTACCAGTGGAAGAGTCTGTGTGAAGTTAATGATGTCCAGTTAACCAGTGAATACAGATCATAAATAAACCCGCTCATTCTCAATCAGTTCATCTGGACAGTTTCTTTTTAGCAGAAACGTTTCACCCTCACTCCAGAGGGCTTCCTCAGTCAGAGTAGTCCAAAGCACACTGAAGTTGTTCTGCTAAAAAGAAACTGTCCAGATGAACTGATTGAGAATGAGCGGATTTGATACCTGGACTATTGAGAATTAACTTTCTTATCATAAATAAAGTTTTTTTTTTAACTCTCACAAATCAGTCCAACAGTGTCCTACCAAATTGTTCACCTGTCCCTTTATATTTATTTAAAAGTTTATTTGACATATTTTTATGTTGTAAGGGGATCCATCCTGAACCTGCCAGCAAGATGGTGGTGGTGGTGCGAAAGCCCAGAACTGTGGGGAAAAGATGTCTGCACTCCACGCTTTACAGAGCGTACACAGGTATAACCTCTGAGTTAATGTTTTTATGCCTGTTGCACCGTACGTTTCTTTTGTCAAAACTTATTGTGATTACCGGGTATGTCACTTGTGTGTTTGTAGGACCACGTCCAGATCCTGACATCCTGGCATCAGGAGGAAAACTACACCGACTGGAGTCTCAAACACTTATCGCTCTTGTCGTAGATGGTCTGTCAACTTTGGAGCTGGTACCATCCAGATGTGGGCCTGTGCCACAGGGTGGACTGGTGTCTAACCAGTGCCCAACTGAGAAGTCCTGCGTAGCATCATTCTGCACCACATGGCTCCAGACTTCCCTGCTCTTCCTTCGACGTTGCATAGTCTTCCCAACATGTGTTTTGTGCCCACACTCAGTCAGTTTATGCATCTTCAGTCTCTGCAAGTGTCAGATGAAATACAGGCCAGAACCAGGGAGCAGTCCAGATGTTCTGCAGGGGTACAGCTTCGACAACCAAGGCTTACTGCCAGCTGTTTCTGTGTTGCTTGCAGAGGAGGAGTATGCTGCCACAGCACTGGCAGCTCAGATGGTCAGGGGGTACACTAAACAATAACTGTTGAACGGGTATGGCGTGATGAATTGATTGATGATTGGTTGATCAGATGAAGTCTAAACTGGACATGTTTTACTTCAACACCATCAATGTGTTTATATCAATGCAGTATCATAAAATGTACAAATCACCTTTTTGTTCCTTCGTATTTTTAATATTCAGTCTCAAGCTGTGTGAATCACTGTAAATAGTTTAATTTAATACTGTAAATAGTTGTTACTCATGAAAAATACAAAAACGTGCCAATTTCTTTAAAATGAAATTGCATAATTTGGGAAAAATATCTATAATCCACTATAAGTTTATAGATATCAGTTATAAATTGTTAACTTAAAAAGTTAGTTTTTTTTCTTGTTTTTACTAGATTTGTTGTAAATTATACTTGTTTTCCTTGCAATTCAACTCAATCAAATAATAATAAATAAATAAAAAGTATGCTGCTCAAGTGTGTTTTAATTGAAGAATGTTTAAAATAATTCAAAACTTTAAAATAAAGTACATAACACTAGAACAGTTTACATACATGTGACAAGCTTGGATGTTATTTTTTATTTTATAAACTTACTGCAACGGCACCTTAGGCTTTTCACCCAAGGACATAATTTATACACAGAAAAGGCACTTGGGTTTGTTTACAAGTAAACAAGAGACTGTGTTCCAAGATACAATATACATTTTATTTACACTAAGTTAAAAACTAATTCTAATGGAGGCAATACTGATTCTTAAATATTCAGCCAAGGCTGAGGCTTTCCAGTGGTCAGTCAACTAAAATATTTAATGATGGTTCAATGTAACAAGAGCAGAAATTCACCCACAAGCTGTGATGATGCACGAGACACGAGTGGAACAACCTACACAAGAGGACTGCTGCCTTCAACCTGGAACATAAATATGAAATTAAGTAAACAGAAATAAATATGTTTTCCTGATGCATGCTCAATAATCCAGGTAGAAAAATCTAAAAACGTTAAGTCAGGTCCTGTGGACTCCCCCAGCCAATCTGCTCATAGACACTGCCTAATTACAGAGACGAGCAGGCTGTATGGTAGGACAGATAAGGTTGTTTTCTTGCCCCTCAAGAACAACCAGGAACTGAACAAAAACAACAGATGAAACTCAGCCATTTTCCTCACTGTCTAATGCTAACACTTGTGACATTTTCTGACAATTTAGTCCAGAACAGCTAGCGCCACTGCAGCCACCCCAAATTGTGCAGGCATCTGTTTGAACAGCTAAGTGGCAGCCGCGGGTCCTACGCGTAATTTCTTAATAAAGATATCTAAAAACGTCATTATGACTAGTCATAATTACGTTTGAGATATCTTGAATTGTCATTACGGATGTCTGACACTTTAAATGACGAATTGGGTGACGTCATTTAAGATATCTTTAATTACATTTTGACTAGTCAAAATTCATTTTAAGATATCTTGAATTGCTATTCTGACTAGTCAGAATGTAAATACAGATATCTTAAATTAACATTCTGACTAGTCAAAATGTAATTGTGACTAGTCAAAAGTCCTTTTTAGATATCTAGAATGTAATTACGGATAGTCAGACTTCACGATTTAATGTTAAAAGGGCTTGCCATAAAGAGACAGGGAGAGTGTGTTTACGAAGCCCCAGGAAATACCAGGACAGACATGCTGACTCTCCAGCTCTCCAGGCCCATGTGACTGGAAACACACAGGCCAAAGTGTTTGCATGATTGCCTGGGGGTTGTGATAAGAACATTTGGTTAGAGAGAGAGAGAAATTCAGTATATAAAATAAGAGCTCAGAGTCAGAATCTGACCTACAATTGGAGGTAAGGTCTGCTGATCTGCTGCTATACTTCGGGTTTTTCAGCAATCATGACTTTTCTGTTTGTGTCCCCCTTTGCAAATAAGGGGACCATCCTCTGAGATTAGCATAATGCAGATGCGACTAGAGTAACCTTGCTGCTGCTCAGCACTATTTACAGCAGTTTATACAAAAAAGCTGTGAGAGCTGCAGCACTTGGGAGATTTTTTTTGTTGCTGCACAGCTTTAATACACCAAAGCATCACATGCGTCTATTTATACGCACAGTTTACTGTTTTTAAGTTAATATATCAAAAGCTAATGATATACAGGATTAGTACAAGCAAGAAAAATCTCCTTTTCCTACATTTTTTTCTAAACAAATAATGAAAAATCTGCTATTTCTTCTAACAGGGTAGTTAAAAGCCCAACCACTGTTAATTATTAAACTTAAAATCTGGATGGCTGCACCATTTGCTCTCTTTGTGTTTGTATCTGGCATGCAGCGAGCCGTTTGGCAGGTCTTTTTCTGCTTCTTCTGCTTTGATAGTCTCACATTGCAATTAATCTCTCGCATAGATGCCATCATAAATGTCATTAAACACGGTGTCCAGCAAAAGGTGCAAGCTGAATAATTGATTTATCCTGTTCATGCTGAGGGAGCTCCTCTGATCGCAGCCCAGCCTGGTAACATGCTCTGATATGATTGGCTAAAGCAAGGTCAGTGTCTTAAGAGACCCTACTCCTAATATCCAGTAGCAATTAGTGGCTGCTGTGTGGGGGTTTGCACATGCTACTATGTGTTAGGGGAACGGGAGTGACCACAGGCAGAGATTTAATGTGGAGTTTTTGCACGCTTTCATCAAGCCAAATGGAGCACAAAGAAAACTCAATGATCACATGACTACTTAGGAGACTGTTTTCAAAGGAAACCTATCCCGAAACATAAAGAGCATACAATTCGATAACTGTGGTTCATCTTTAATTCAGTAAATTTGCTTTTCTTTATACAAAGTATAATAGCTAAAGCTATTGAGGCAGATAGTAGGTAAAAGTGTATAAGTTCAAACTGATGCTTTACTTGCAAGAGAAATGCTTGTACAACCACAACATGTATGTGCAAAACTTCCTAATTATTCATATCTCATATTTAAAAAAGGGGGTTTCAAACAAAGTCTCAATAAATTTCAGTTCCTTCTATGGCTTTATCATTAGTTGAATTCCAGAATTTTTTCATGGTCCCTTTAAGCTGACTGTAATGTCCTGGTATTAACCAAAGGGGAGCATCTCGT
>JBBPBX010030772.1:24123-34966 GCA_038048925.1 Garcialebias charrua
TGTTAGAACGTTTGTCTCTATGTGACACTGTGATGGACTTGCAACCTGTCCAGAATGTACCCCGCCTCTCAAACAGTGATGGCTGGACTTTGGCACCAGTGACCCACGCTACCCGAAAAGGAAGAAGCATGAAGAAGATAACGGATGGATGTTTGAACGTAACAAATTAAAGTAGCCAGAGGAGATGCCAAAGCGTTAACATCATCACCCACAACCGCCCGACACCACACCCCTTACCTCTCCAGGACTTTTGGAGGTTGAACCCAAAGGTTGGGTAACATAATGAGATTTTTTTTAAATTAAGGGCGGATCAAGCAATCTTCATTTTCCATACATTAATGGAAGCCAAAAATAAAACAAAGTGACTAATTACTTTGATTATAAAACAACAAGTCGCTCAAAACACTAGACAATAAATAAATCAGCTCTGAGCTCGAATTAAAAGCTACAGACCAATTTATCACGCCGACAACAAACATGTGGTTAACTTCTAACAAGTCCTTATTGGCCCATCAAGCAATAGTTGTAAAAGCTGGAAACTGTGGGAAAAATATCTCCAAACAACTTATTTTCCTGATGAAACGCAGTGCGCCGAGGAACGAGAAGGCTTGAAAGAGGAGAGGAGGAAAAGTCACTACAATTATTCCTAGTTCAGATAGAAAACTTAACGGCCATGGCGCTATGGTTTTGGACAAAATCTCAAAGCAGAAATAACTGTGAATAAGTACTGATCAAGAAAATTAAAGTTTAAACCTATAAAGCCTCTTCATCAGTGGAGTGTTAAGACGCACAGCCAGATATCTCAGATGAGAGCACCAATTCAATTCAACTCAGTTTATTTGTATAGCGCCAAATCACAACAGAAGTTGTCTCAGGGTACTGAACAAAAACATTCACATATATGCAAAAGCCAATGAGTAAAATCAGAATCAGAATAAGCTTTATTATTATTGTACCGGGATACAGTGAAATTTTGTTCTTACAGTCGTCCGAAAGATGGGTGGAGTGCACGTTGCCGCTGCTAAAAAGCGCGGCCCCTTATTCTTCATCAGAATACTTTTAGATAGAAAAGGGGTAAGTAACATGAATAAATAGTGGTTAGGGGTGTAACGGTACGCTAAAATCCAATTTTGGTTCGGTTCAACTACAAGGAGGGCTCGGTTCGGTTTATTTTCTGTTTATTTTCGGTACAAAAAAAAAGTACACAATAAAGGCTTACAAAATGTTCATTTTGAAAATATGCCAAAAATACGTTTGTATTGTATTGTAGTAATAAATAAAAGTGACCCATTTGGATGATATTTTAAATAAACAGCACTCTACAATAAAACTATTTTAACAATAATAAAAATCTTAATAAATACAATAACAGTCAGAACAATAAGCAGCAACAGACTGTTTACAATCTAACTAATCAAGTTTTTGTCCAGTAGCAGCAGTGTGGCTGTATTTGTCCTCATTACTGTACTCACAACCTCTTCTTGGTGGGACAGGTGCTGGAACAGTTCAGAGTTCAGTTCAGTCATCACACACTTCTTAGCTGCAGGTGATCTGGTCACCAGATTCTGGTGGATGTCTGTCCCTGAAGTGGAAGAAAAGAGCAGCTACCTCTGTCCCACACTGGAAATAAAAGACAAAAAAAAAAGTTAATAAGATTATGATTTTGAATAAAAAAGATTATTTAGATAATAATAATAAAAGAACAATACCTCTTCTTGAACGGTTGAATCTCTCACTCATCATTAGGGCAGGGCTTTGCTCCAGGGCTTGTTGACAATATCAGTTTTAGTTTTTTCATAAAGTTCTGAACTTTTTGAGTGATGGGTGTTCGTAGCGAGGATGAATAACTTTAAAGCCTGCGCATATAACAACATTCAGACTTAGAATCATAGATTTAAAAACTCATAGTTTGTGTTATTGCTCTGGACTGATGTGATTTACCTGATAAAAGTAGTTTAAATGCAGCAGCTGTTGTTGTTGGCGCTGTTGCAAGCTGCTTTTTCTTCGTTCACATTCCGATGACGTAGTTTCAAGCGCGTTCACGTGAGACGTGTTGCTGCTGCAGAGTCTTCATAAGACAACGTCCACACAGCTTTGGATGTGCGCGTTCGTCTTTTAACAAGAAACGTTCCCAAACAGGAGACCGCAGTGAGAAGCTAACGGCTAAGGGCTGCGCGTGCTGCGCGATAATAGCTCCGTGCTGAAAAGCGCCCAGGAAATTTTGTTCCGCGGCGCATATATTAACGTTCAATGAGTGAAAAAATAACCGAAACGGTACGCAGGTGGACCGAACCAAACGTGACGTACCGAAACGGTTCGGTACACCCACTCATTCTTTCATTCATTCATTCATTCAACCTTTATTTATACAGGCTAGCCTCGTTGGGTCACGGGGACTCATTTACAAGAGGGACCTGTCTCACTCACACCAAACAACCATCCATCCACTCTCTCACTCACACCTAGGGTCAATTTAGAGTTACCAATCAGCCTAACACTAGCCTAACACT
Organism: Garcialebias charrua; assembly: GCA_038048925.1. Lineage (NCBI taxonomy): Eukaryota > Metazoa > Chordata > Actinopteri > Cyprinodontiformes > Rivulidae > Garcialebias > Garcialebias charrua. The sequence goes on from JBBPBX010030772.1 coordinate 26,634, forward strand.
AGTACCGTTACATGCCTAATAGTGGTATAACCAAAAAAGATCTCTTCATATCCTGCCCTATCAGGACACGATTTGAGACACCAAAAAATCTCTACCAGCAAGCACATTTATAAACATGATTACATATGCATCTGACGTCAAGACGTTGAGATTTGTCCATGAGCACTTTCAGATCGGCCACAGTTCTGATGATGTTGTCTTAGCCGGCAGTTCTGATGAGCCTGCACAGAAGTTCTCAGAGTGGGGTTGTGATATACAAAGCTTTGTCCCAGGTTACCAGTACCCATGTCCCAGAAAAAAAATTGATAGTCGGCTCGTATCCGAGGCCAAACAGAGGGAGTCAGATTCAGATAAGCCACAATTGTTGATTTTCTTCAGGCAGACTGTTTTTTTCTCATCAGCCTCAAGTCCTGCTGGAACTTTCCGGTCCAAAGTGGCCAAATTTATGGGTATTCCACTCCACTGATCCATGTTATGAGCCCTATCCTAGGTTGATTCTAACATGCTGCAGTTACTTTGTTATTAAGTAACTTTAAAACTAAGTAACTTTTAAGTTACTTAGCCGAGTGTTTATCATCATCTAACTTAAAATCTTGGATAGAATTTCCCACCCAAAAAGTTAAAAGTTACTTAAAATTAACTTTTAAATTAAAAGTTTTCTATCTAAGGAAGGAAGCCAGCAGACACATTAGCCGTGTTTCCATCAAGGTTTCTAGCTGCGCATTTTGAAGTATCGCAGCAAAAAAGCTTAATGGAAACGGCAAAATCCGTATTTACTTTCTCAAGTTCGCCAAAAAGTTTATACGCTCGCTTGAGGTAGTTTTTGGGATCTGCGAAAATGAGCAGATGCGCAAAACGACAGATGGAAACACATTTGCCGACTCGTGCTGCCGAAGCGAACATTCACGTCACGTGACTGATCAGCTGTTTCCGCTCCGGACAACATGTAACATCGCTAAAACTAGTTGGCATGACAGAATAAATACAACTTGCCCGATAGCAACACGTACCTGAAATATTCTCTTCATTTTGATGAGATGTGTGGCCGGGTTCTGTTTTCAACTGCTACTTCCTGTTTACTGTAGACATGCGCAGCAGAGCCCTAGTGCTGACGTCTGACGTAATGACGCTGACGTCTGACGTAATGACGCTGTGCGCGGCTTGGGAGAAGCGCTTCAAGCCAGTAGATGGAAACACTTCTGATCTGCATTAATTTGTATTTACATATTTGCGAGGTAGCTCAAAATTCGAAGTGAAAATGGATGGAAACACAGTTACTGAGGCTTCACTTTGTCACAGTCTCCCATCCTGAGCAAGCACAAAGGTAACAGTGGAAAGGAAAAACTCCCTTTTAACAGAAAGAAACCAGACTCAGGACAAGCGACTGGACTTAAAAGGAAGCTGCCCTAGCAGCTTTTACTGATAACAGTACTGTCTTATCTATTTGAATATGGAACTTCTAACAGCAGTGGCTCAGAATGGCATACTGTTAAAATTGTTCCACATATTTGAAAATTACCCAAACATGTTATTTGACATGTAAGCATGTCATATTACCACAGAGAGGATGCAGAAGCAAGTTCAAGACTTAGAAGCTTAAAAGGGTCAAATAAAAATAAAAATAACTAGATATCGCAGATGTTTATGACCTCGAGCCTTATAAAACTTTTGTTTACTCTTCTGGCTTAAGCCTTAAAATGTAGTGAAATCAATGTTGGTGCATGCGAGATGAAAAACTATTTCCCATGGGATGACTGGCATTTAACATCCTCCCTTTGAGGAGGATGCACTCCATGAGGGAGTGAAGGGGAACTGACCCCCTCATATGCATTGAAAGCATCAGTAAAAACGGTGCTGTCTCCATCGAAACACAAAGACAACAAAGAAGTCAAACACGGACTTCTAATAAAACGGCAGCGAGATGGACAGTGAACAAGCCCTGCGTCGACTCCTCATGACTCAATCCATTGTGAGGCACGCAGCACACAAGTTGAGTTCCCAGTGAATCAGAGCAGTCAGCTGCCATCCACCACCTCCAGGCACAGGGCCAGTCTAGCGCAGGACTGCAGACATGTGACCAGCTGTCTCACACAACCACAGTTACTGCACTGAGGCGGAGATGTAGACAATAAGCTCTCAGATAAGTCTCTGTAATGCATCACCTTCAGAAATATTTGAGCAGGCCCTCTCAGTTTGTTCAGCTCACATAGATAATATACTGCTGTGATATAGGGACCGAGGTAGCAGGTGTTTGTAAATCTATAGATAACTGTGACTCGTGATTTACTGTCTGCTGTCAGGAGGGTGCAGTGACATCAATACTGCAGCAGGAGTTTGTCTGAGGCATAGCTGAGGACACCAAAATACCTCCTCCTCCCCCACTTCTGACAGCGATGAACGACTCCACGCGTGCAGCTGTCTAAATATTACTTTTCCCTTATTCTCCTCTTTATCTCGCCATTACTCTACTGCGCTGTGTCTTTTCTGTCTGAGAGCGAGCTTACGGCCACTGACCAGCGTGAGTTCAGGAGGATCAAATGTTCAAACGACACAATCGGAGATGTCCACATTTGGCACATTGCTGTCGTGTCGATAATACGAAGCAGATCAGTCAAAGGCTGGGAATAGTTCGCCTTCTAATGTCCAGCCGCACACCTGTGCTCCTAATTATCTTGCAGCTAATACTAGTTTCTCATTTTATCATAGTATATGTACTGTAATTAGGTTTTTATATGTAGGAATGCAGACGAAGGGAAAAACTGAGCCATTAGAAGTCCTCTGTTCTGTACTTCATTACTGGCTCAGCTTGTTACTCCTTGTGCAAAGAGAGTCCCCAGGTGCATGAATGTTTCATAGCCACCATGCTATGCCTGCTTCCCTCAGTCTTCCTCTGTCTTTCCCTACAAAGCTCAAACTTCACTGTCAATTGCACCCTGCTACAGTCCTCATCAGTCATTAATGGAGGGGTGAGGAAGTCCATAAGACAGCTGTTTCGCCTTGATGACTCAACCCTCCTGTTTAACAAGCGGGACTGTCAGTTCTATTTCGTGTAGCTCCGCCCTTTAACCACGCCTATTGGGTGTGTCCCTGCGCTTCGCGCCAACATTGAAGACCTTTTAGTCCACGCCCACCTGCTGTGGGCCCCACCTATGTCCACTATAAATTCAAGGTGGACTATAGTTCTGCTCCCGATTTTTCTTCAAACCAACGACGAAGAAAGATGTCTACACCTTCATTTAAATACTGCCCAGCATGCCACGGCAAGGGCTTCATCCTGTCCTCCGACCTGCACAAGATGTGCGAGATGTGCAATGGACCGGTGCACGCGCAGCAGGCGATGGAGCCCCATTGCTCCTGCCTTGCGTGCCTCCGTCTGCCGGCGGAGGAAAGGCAGCGCCGAGTGGACCTCTTCACCCTCGGAGTCCAGGAGCAGCACCAGCCGGTGGAGGAAGCAGGTTGGCTAAATGACCTAGCCGAAATAGCCTGCGGCTCAGAGACAGCTAGTGGCGGCGGTCCTCCCTCCGTTGGAGGCTCGGAGCCAGCCTCGCCTTTTCTCCATCCCCAGGAGAGTACTAGCTGCCGTGTCCCGCCCTGTCCTCAGGGAAGCGCGGGACCGGCCCTGTCTCCAATGGGAGCCGAACCATCCGGCGCGCACGTCCCGGACCACGTGCCAGTTGGTCCGGAACCGTCGCCCTCCCATCCTTCATCATCAGCATCCTCACCAGCACCAGTGGACTCTCCTCCCCCCCCGTCTGAGACCCCGGGGGCGCAGGGCAGCCACTCCTCCCTCCTCAGCGTCCTCCCAGAGATCATCAGGTGGGCCGCGGATGTGTGTGGCATGTCGGTGCCTGAAAGCACCACGGCAGCGACGTCCTCGCTCCTGGCGGGAAAGTTCGCACCGAAGCATGGCGGCGCAGCAGAGCCAGTCTGGCCGGACCTTCCGGACGTGATTTCCCTCCTGCAGGGTGCTTTTAAAGACCCCCTCAGGCTGAGGGCACCGGTGGCTTCATCTGCGTCCATCACCAGAGTGCGCGGGCTCACAGCTCAGGACTTTCCCGCGGTGCCGCCGCTCGAACCGAGCCTCTCGGCGGTATTTGGGATTCGTGCGTCCAAGCACGTTGGGAAACGGATTTTTCCACCAGCACCTGGCGACCTGCTTGCTGCAAAAACTCAGGACCGCATTCACCAGTGTGCAGCCCAGATCGGCGCGGCCTCGAACAATATTGCGCTTTTAGCGCTCAGCATCGGACGGACTTCACCTGACGCCACGGTCGGAGACGCGGTGGACGTCATTACCAACTTATGCGCCGTTCAGGCAATGTGCGTCTCCCGCATCTCTGCATGGGCGACACTCCTCCAGCGGAAGCTGTGGCTAGGACTCTCATCCTCCATCCCAGATGAGCTCAAGAAAGATCTGCTGGGGGGGCCAATATCGAGCGAGGGGCTCTTCGGCGAGCACTACCGCTCGGTCTTTGAGCAGCTGCGCTCCTCTTCAGAGGCGTTGGAGCAGGTGAGAAAGCACACTGCGGCGCCCAGACCAGGACCCCGCTCTGCGCCCGGCCCCATCCGCGTGCATGAACAGGGCAGAGGCTTCCGCCAGCAACAGCGTCGCTTTGCACCCACCTCGACCTTCTCGGCGCCGCCACCTCCAGCTCCACCGAGAAGTCACCCTGCTCAGTCCTTCCAGAGGCCTGGGGCGCCTCGGGCCAGGGGCCGTCATCAGCCATGGACTGGCCACCAGGACTTTAAGAGAAACCATTATAAAAAATGATGGGGCGCAGGAGGTGTGTGCACTGATGGTTTTTTGGGTTTAAATAAAGAATCTGTTGTGAAAAGCAGTGTTTTTCATTTAGACTCGTTACATCCTTGTTCAAAGTATGTGAGCACATCTCCACAAAAGTTTTTTGTGCCTGGTACTAAACTACCCAGCGATCCTGCACAAGACGTGAGTATCTGTAAACTTCAAACAACAGGCCGGCTGACAGGTGCAGGCACAGACCTCTCTGTGACCTCCCCAGCCCCGCCTCCCCACTCGAGTGTGGGGGCCAGCTCCTCCAGGTGTCAGCGATCAAAGAGCAGCGCATCACACACGAGAGTCAGAGACACCGCCGTTCTCTTAAACCGTGTTAAAAACCATGAGCCTGGCGTTGGATCATTTGATCAGACCAGGACTTTTAAGTTTACTCCTCTCAGTCATCCCGAGGTGAGCGCAGACAGCAAATCGTTCAAAAGAAGACGTTTGTCTCGTCTGCCGGGTTCAAACGAAGAGCCGAGCAGCAGCTGTGACGCGGCGCTCGGTGAACGCCCCTTTCTCAGAGGGCCTCCCATGGACCGACGCGGACTCTGTCCGCTTGGTGGCGGTCGAGGCCAGATTATCTCTTCTCATGAATCAGGACAGACAAGCAGCTCCGCTGTCAGACCACAGTGCAGAGTGGCTCCAGCTTTGCTCGCTAAACAAATGGCTAAAACGAGTAATCTGCCAGGGCTATTCCCTGCAGTTTGCGGGAGCACCACCCAAATTCAACGGGGTGCTACAAACAAAGCTAACCTCCACAGAGCAGGGGTTAGCGCTTCAGTCGGAACTTCAGGAACTATTGACAAAACACGTCATTTCCGGAGTTCCTCCCAACGAAGAGAGGACGGGGTTTTATTCAAAATATTTCCTCGTCCCCAAGAAGTCAGGAGGTTTGAGACCGATTTTAGATTTATCGATTCTCAACAGACACATCATGACTCGATCCTTCCACATGTTGACAACAAAACGTGTCCTCGAATTCGTGTCGAGGGGGGACTGGTTAGTGAGCATCGACCTCCGCGACGCCTACTTCCACGTTCCCATAGTAACCAAACACCGGAAGTTCCTCAGATTTGCGTTCCAAGGGGTCAGTTACGAGTTCAACCGTCTCCCCTTCGGGTATGCGTTGGCCCCCCGCACTTTCACGAAAATTATCGAAGCGGCGTTACAGCCGCTTCGTTCGAGGGGCGTCAGAATTTTATTCTATCTCGACGATCTACTGCTTCTGTCTGGCTCGAGACAGGAAGCGGAAGCCCAGACAGTCGATCTGGTGAATCATCTATCCCGCCTGGGCTTCGCGGTAAACTGGAAGAAAAGTTCTGTGATTCCAGCTCAGAAAATAACCTTCTTGGGAGTTGTTTTCTGCTCAGAGACCATGACAGCAGTCTTATCGGACCAGAGGAAGGACTCGCTGACGTCACTCCTCCGGTATGTCCAGCGTCACAGATCTGTACCAGCGTTATCAATAATGCGTTTATTGGGAATGATGGCGTCTGCCCACGCGGTTGTAAAACAGGGTTTGTTAAACATGCGTCGGCTACAGATATGGTTTGCACGACAGAGGATCGACCCGGTACGTCACAAACATCGCCGAGTCACGGTTCCGCGATCAGTAGAAGCGGACCTAGTGTACTGGGGGAATCCCAGGATCTTAGCAGAAGGGGTTCCCCTGGGGAAAGTGACGTCTTTTCAAATGATATTTACGGATGCGTCTCTCTCCGGCTGGGGAGGGACTTACCTGTCACAGTCGGTGAAAGGGGCGTGGCCGCCAGGCACGTCCCTTCACATAAACGTCTTGGAACTTTTAACGGTGCACAAGGTTCTCAAACACTTTGCCCACGAGGTCAAGGGTCAGGATGTGCTTGTTCACACAGACAACAGGGCGGCAGCTGCTTACATCAACCGACAGGGCGGAGTAAGATCAGCTCAGCTCCTGAACACAGCCAGGGAGCTGCTCTGTTGGGCCCACACACACCTGAAATCACTGAGGGCAATTTACATTCCAGGTGTGCTGAACACAGGGGCAGACATTATGTCCCGCGGCGGGCCGTTGGACAGAGATTGGACTCTCCACCCGGACCTAGCCTCCCAAATTTGGAGCAGGTTCGGGAGAGCAGAGGTGGACTTAATGGCCACCAGGGAAAACGCTCAGTGTCCCCTGTTCTACTCGTTAAGTCCTCGGGACAATCCCCCGTTGGGGGTGAATGCGTTTGCCCACAAACCGTGGCCTCAAACACTAATTTATGCTTTTCCTCCAGTTCCTCTACTATCAGCGCTGCTGGAGAGAGTGAAGGAGGAGAAGTTATCAATGATCCTGATTGCACCAGAGCGCCTGAACGCACCATGGTTCCCGGCGCTTCAGCAGCTGGCAGTCAGGTCATGGAGACTCCCCTGGAGAGACGACGCTCTCCTACAAGCGGGGGGAGCAATAAAGAGTTTTCCAGTAATAGGTCAACATCTTCTGGTTTGGTCGCTGAACGTGAGCGTTTAGAAAACCTTGGGTTTTCTAAAGACGTTATATGCACCATTCAGGGAGCAAGAGCAGTGTCCACTACGACTGTTTACGCGTCCAAATGGGCTGCTTTTCAGCGGTGGTGCCTGGAGAATCAATTGGATCCATCCTCATGTCCTCTGAGCTCCATTCTGTCATATTTACAGCTACTGCTGGACAGGAATTTGGCCTTCAGCACAGTTAAGCTCTATGCTGCGGCAATATCTTCCTGCCACGAGGGGATTAATGATAAAACTGTGTTTAGTCATCTCATAGTGAAGCGTTTCCTGAAAGGTGCCAGACGGTTAAGACCAGTCTCACGTACCTTGGCTCCACAATGGGATTTGGTTACTGTACTGAATTCATTAACTGAAGATCCATTCGAGCCATTGGATCAGATCCCGTTAAAGTTTTTATCCTTTAAAACGGCTCTGTTGTTAGCCCTAACATCAGCTAAGAGAGTAAGTGACTTGACAGGCCTGTCTGTTTCTCCCTCCTTTTTCAAAATTCAAGGAGATGGGAGCTCAGCTGAGCTTAGGCCGAACCCTGCTTTTATCCCTAAAAGCATCACGAGTTCATTTAAATCCAGAATCATTACTCTGGACGGCTTTTGTCTTCCCCCTCACACCCGTGCAGAGGATGAACGTCTTCATTTGCTTTGCCCAGTACGAGCACTAAGGTGTTATGTGGCTCGCACTGCCGCATTACGAAAGTCTGATAAGCTTTTTGTTCATTTTAGAGGTCAGTCTCTAGGTCAACCTCTGACTTCTCAGCGGCTGTCACACTGGTTGTGTGAAGCTATTGCTCAGGCCTACAGCTCTGCGGGTCTCGAGCCTCCTGAGGGAATTAAAGCTCATTCTACTAGAGGAATCGCAGCTTCCACTGCCCTGTACAGAGGTGTTTCTGTGCAGGACATCTGCTTGGCGGCCTCCTGGTCGTCAGCCTCTCCTTTCATCCGTTTTTACTTACGAGATGTTTCCAGCTCTTCTCTGACTCATTCTGTTCTCAGGGTTGCTGCAGATTAAGTGTTTTCATCTTCAATAAAAG